>VZTV01071929.1:0-36846 GCA_013400875.1 Anhinga rufa | reverse complement strand
GGGCCTGGCGGCCTCTCTCGGGTGTCGCGGTGTTGCAGGCGCACATGCTGGCCGGCGGTGTGCGGGAAGCCCTGCGAGCCCCTCTGCCTCTGGGCGCAGCCGCAGGAGCGTCTGTGCGCGGCGCGTCCGGTGAAGGCTTCTGTCCTTCTACTTAAAAACATCCCAGCAATATAGCGCCACTTCATCTATTTTCTTATAAAAGCTATGAGTGGTTCCCTGGTCCCTTATTTCTTATATCACAAACTTTTAAACGAAGGAGGTGAAAAGCAGTGCTTCGTTCTGAGGGATGGACGTGCCTAGCGAACAAGGGAGATGCAGGGAAGTTCTTCTCTTTGGCGTGGATGCCTTCATTCTGTGTGTGATAAAAGATGTGGGGATAGTCCCTGCCTCTATGGCCTCCCTCGTCTGCTTGAGGTGGACCTGGAGGTCTTTTTAGTGAGAAATCAAGTCTGCAGAGATAGAACTTGGACTGAACTCAGAGGTGATAAGCTAACACAGAGAGAGGATGTGGCGTAAGGTTGGTGTCACTGGGAGTGTGTTCCAAAGGCAGGGATGGCTTTACACATTTAGGCAGAGAAGAAAACTGCATAATTCAGGTCTATAGAAATAAAAATGAAAGAGGAAAAGCCTGAATCAAAGTAAAGAGAGAGAATTTAAGAATAGATGGGTGGGTAGTGGATAACCTTACGTGTGTTGGCCTTAAAAACGACTGAGTGATGATCCTGAAACACGCTGGTATTTTATACTAATAAAAATAAACACAAGTGAAAAGGTGGAGTAGGGAGATGGGTAGGGAGAGCTAGACAGATGTTATTGACGGTTTGACTTAAATTTCTCTGACCTGGGTACTTCTTACCTAACTGAAGCATATAGAGAAGATTATGCAGTCTGAATAACTTTACACTTCAGTCATTTTCCTGTTACGGTATCTTCTAGATTCTGTACCAGTCAAAAATACAAATTATTGGAGCATTTCCTGATCTTTAAAACATGGGGAAGTATCATATGTAGATTTTATCTCTTTCTGACAGCACAGGAATAATTGAATCAATGTCCACAGCTTCCAAGTTCTAGCTAACGGAGAACATCAACAGTCAGAGTAAGCTAAGTGATCGTAAGGGACTCTCCTTTTGTAGTGGAGTAAGACAAGAAGAGAGTAATTTATTTAATGAAATACATACCCCTGCTGTTGAGTGTCTAAAACAGTAAGTTCGCGTTCTAGATCCTGGTGAACCGAACAGGTTGCAGGCCAAGGTTATAAGCTAGTGAGACTACAAAGGAGAGGCAGTGCTGCTGTTCCACCCTTGAAGACAGATAGAACTGACAGGTGCTCTGGCGCGTATCCCTGTTCTTAGTTAATCTGAAGCAACTGATGTAAGAAATAGTGCTCAGAACTTCACTGCTTCCTTCTGTAGTAACACTCAGTTTTACAAATCAGCTAGGCAATGGAAAACAAAAGATCAGGGTTTTTTGGCTGAATGTGGAATAATATGTCATAGCAATGGTTTAAAAGTGTGAGAGAGGTAAAAAGAGGGGAGAGGGTCTTCATTCTGTCCATATATTGGTGTGTAGGGAATGGGCTCTGACTCTTGAATGCTGGAGCATTTTAACTGAGGACATCAGCACTGCTAGGAATAGGGTTTATGGCTATTTGAACGCAGATGGGGAGGGATCCTTTGGGGAAGCCCTGTTGTAATCTCTTCAGTCTTGCACTGTGGCAAAATAATAGACTGTTAGTTTACTAAGACTTAATTACACCTCCTGTTTGGAAATGGGCACTAGAGTACTTGACAGAAATTTTAATAGTCCGTATTAATTTGGGCTGTTTTGAACAGGTACATCATTTCCTATTATCAAGTTCCCATCCCTTGAAGCTTGCAACCCAAATTAGATGAAGGAAGAAATAGCAATAACAGCTCCCAGGATGAAGTTCTGTGTGGATGCATAAGGCAATAATGTATACTTCTGGAGAAGTGCAGCACTCAAGAAGTGCAGTACTTTGAGCGGATTCGGTTTTTGTATTGTTTATTCTCTTTTGTTCTGGTGATCCTCCCTCACAGAATTAGGAGTCTGTGGAACCTGACAGAGGATCAAATATAAATGGCAGTTTATGTAGGGTTTTGGATGCACAAAAATGGCACTTACTAGAACCAATTTGTGTATCTGATGGATTGTATTTGAAAGGCTTTGTGAGCTTACTGAGCTTTAAGATAAAGAGGGAAGAGACATGCTAATGGATTGGTCACTGCCTTTGTTATTCTCTAAGTAATAGTCACGATTTGGATCATGAAAAATGTGTGCTCTGTGTCAAGCCTGTGACTTGCATTGTTTTTCACAAAGGATAGATAGATGAAAGAAGGGTCTTTAACCTAACTCAGAATTGTTAGGCACTTCTCCGGTTTGTATTACATTTCTCTCTTTCAGAACCAGGACTCAGCAGCAGTAATAAGATTCATGCCATGTAACACAAATCTCCGTTTCAGCTCTTGCTTCATCAGCAAGATCGGGTCAAAACTGTTACGTGCAGGAGTGGTGGGTTAGCCTTGGCTAACAGCAAATGCCTGCCCAGCTGCTCAGTCTCTCCCCTTCCTTAGTGGGGCAGAAAATAGGATGAGAAAACTCATAGCTTGAGATAAAGACAGGGAGACCACTTGCTAATTACTGTTGCAGGCAAAACAGGCTTGACCTGGGGAAAATTAATTTAAATTGTTGCCAGTTAAAATGATTCAGATATTAAGAAACAGAAAGGCAGACATGAAAGCAACACTTTTCCTCCCCCCTTTCCCAAGCTCAACTTCACTCCTGTGCCCCTCCTGACATGGTGCGGGGGGCAGAGGGGTTACAGTTGGTGTGAGGTGATTTCTTTCTGCTGTTCCTTCCTTCTCATGTTATTCCTCTGCTCTGGCCTGGGCTCCCCGCTGGCACAGTCCTTCAGGAAAAATATCTGCTCTGGCACAGGCTGTCCATGTGCCACAGTTGCTTCAGGGCATATCCACCTGCTCTGGCTTGGGTCTTTCCCAGGCTTCGGTGGTAGATATCTGCTCTGGCACCTGGAGCACCTCCTCCCACTCCTTCTCTGACCTTGGTGTTCCCTCTGCTGTTTCTCACTCCTTTGGTTCCCTCCTCCTCTCTGTGGCATTTTTCTGCCCTTCCTTAAATATGCTTTCCCAGAGGTGCTGCCAGCTTAGCTGAGGGGCTCAGCTGGGTCCTGCTGTGGGTTTCTTGGAGCCAGCAGGGCCTGGGACAGGGCAGCCCCTGGCCTCTTCCCACAGGGGCCACCCCTGCAGACCCCCTGCTGCCAGCACCTTGCCGTTTACACCCAGTACAGCAGGTTTTACCAAAACTGTAGCAGCTGGCATAGAAATCATCGTGTTATCCTGGGGTTCACAAAGACATGGTCGGTGAGTCTGTAGGCTGTTTAGTTGCAAGAAAGGTGCTGTCCTCAAGTGTTCTCTTGTGTGGTGTTGTTCCTGAGTGTCACTTCTCAGTGGGCACTGAGAGAAACCCCAAGTTGTTAGAAATAAAATCTTAAAGCATTTTTCACTAATTAAACTTTGTAAGTGTTCCCAACTAGTTTAACTAACTGAAAAAGGTTCCTTCTAAGAAAGTGATGTGAAGAAGTTTTGATTCCGTTTGTTGAATTTTGCCTAGCATTGCAAACGAACAGCGGTAAAGCACGGTCATGAGTGTTAGCAAAAGCTCCAAGTACAAAATTACTTGTTCACAGATTATTGGAAGAGGTAAACCAGTAAATAATGAATATCTAAAATTAATGAGAATGTATGTTAAAGAGCACCCAGTATTGGGAAGCATTGGTTATAGGATTCTTTTCTATTTTAAGCCAATCTGAATAGGCTACTGTATTTAATAAAGGCCTTAATCTGTAGGAGAACGATGTACAACTTTGTCTTGGAAAACTTGTTTGGCATCAGAACCACAGTGGTGTGAATGAAATGCAACATGCCGTAAGAGGGAGATTTTCTCTAAGATCACACTTTAGTGTAGCAGTCCCCAAAATAACTAGTGATGACCACACTTTGATGTTAATGGTCACATATATTTGAAATGCCCATTATTGTTTTTTTCATTAAAAGCTTTTATTTTTTAAGAGATCTGTCAAGTTGCTTATCTCAAATATTGAAGAATAAAACTTACGAAATACCAGCAATGATGGTTTTTTGGTATGTTTATAACAACATGTTGGTCTTACAGATGACTTGTATTTTACTGACGTGTTCAGGTTTATTGTTTTTGTGTTTGTGTTTTGATTGTGTTTTGAAACCTCTCTGCAACAGCTTTAATGAGAATATTGTGTTATTTATAGCTTGGGAATTGGGATTCTCAGGGTGCCTGGAATTTTGTGGTGTTTGAATGATAATTTTGGAAGCTAGCAATCACATTTCAAAGCCGATTGCAAGTCCGTCATGAATTTTTGATGAAACGGTAGCATCTCGAAGGAAGTGGCTGCATTGGACTTCAGTATGAAGGTTGTGTCTGCTCAAAGCATTCTCAGGACATCAGTCCTCTAATGTTTTCCTTTGGAAACACAGTGAGGAAACCTTAGGTCGGTTCAGTGGCAAGCTGAATAGATAAAATAAAGGATCCATGAATTTCCACAGGTATTTCCGGCCATTCATTGCTGCTGCAATCATAGCATGACTGACCTTGCTCAAGTTCAGTGAGATGTATGGTTCTGTCTGGAAAAGCACTGAGGAGGCAAATTTCTGTAGTTCAACTGAGTTAGAATGATGTAGTTCTGTAGAAACCTTAGCTGCTGTGAAATGCTGTATTACTGTGGGGAGAGAATGCATGCCCGGAAATTCACAGATCTATATGCTACCAAGAGCATTGCGACATTGCCATGAAAATAGAACATTACAGGTATCAAGTTTGCGGATGGAAATACACCAGCCTTTTAACACACTGCTTTCTTACCAATTGAATTTCTTACTACCGTTACTATCCCATTTCTGTTTGTTGTTATTTTGTTTTGTGTGTGATCTTTACTCTGACTACCTTTCCTCTCAGCACCTTGTTTCTATAGTGTCTTATTACATCTGTCCTCACATTTAGCCTTGCAGAGTAAAGGAGCAGAGAGGAGGTAGGAGCAGAGTAACAAAAACAAAGGATCAGGAAGTATTTTACATGTCTATTTTTTGTTTGTCACTTTCTATGCTGCTTCTTTATCTGGATATAAGTAGGATGTAAAGCAGAAACATCTTATCAGTTTTCATTTGTTTTGCTCCCTTGTGAAATACAAGACCTCAGATGTATGGTTAAAGCTTATCCTCAGTAAACCAGGGATTTCTAAACCTCTTAGAACTCGTGCCCTACTTAGAAGGTGTTTATCAAATTTGTTTGGGTTTATACATACAGCTTGTAATGCAATTTATATATGCAAAGCTTTCTGAAGAGATCTATATCTCTACCTGAAAAGTTTGCAGACCGTGATGTGATATGCCTTTTTGCATTTCTACAAAAGTGGAAATGAAGCGCTCTCTTCAGTTGTTACCTTTTTTATTTTCCTTCTGTTGTACTTACTATCATATTTACAGAACAAGTGTACTAAGGACAGACATTTTTTGAACGAAGACCAAAGATGGTGACAGTACTAAGATGTATTGTCTTGTTTTTGACTGACAGCTTTGTTTCTTCAGATAGCCAGGGGTGTTACAACAGTGTAAGTGATGATGTAGATCTGCTGCTTGTATTCCAACTGACTTGTCATCTGGAAGAGAAAATGCTAGCGTAGTCAGTATGATTTCACAAGTAACCGAGCTGGTCTAACACCTTGCTGCTATTGCATGGAGGAGCTCTTTCTTCCTACCCTTACTCAAGCTGCTCCTACTCTATGCCGTTTCTCCCAGTTATGTGTTCCTGGTCGCTCCCTTGTGTTGATGAACAGCAGAGGTGGGACTTATGGTGCTGGGCCAGCAGAAGATGCTATGCTCCTCTTTCTGGGGTTAATTTCTGCTGGCTGAGCTGATTTGCCTCCCACAGGGGTCTGAAGAGTAGTATAGCAACTGGTGGAAAATTAACAGTGGCAGCAGCCAGTGAAAGGCAAAGGCAAGGGGAACTTTCTTGTCCTCCCACTGTAAGGAAGCATCTAATTGGTCTGAGGAACTAAGTATTTCTGGGTGTTTGGAGCTTATAGCTGCTTACATTTATAAGGATACTTCCATATGTTATGAATGTAATTATTTTAGAAATCAGACATCTCGCATATTAATGTTGGGTTGGTTGCACTCTGTTGCTGCGTTTAAAATCATAGAATCGTTTAGGTTGGAAAAGACCTTTAAGATCATCAAGTCCAACCAATAACCTAACACTGCCAAGTCCACCACTAAACCATGTCCCTAAGTACCACATCTACACATCTTTTAAATACCTCCAGGGATGGTGACTCAACCACTTCCCTGGGCAGCCTGTTCTAATCCCTGACAACCCTTTCGGTGAAGTTATAAGAATAAATGGTAACCTGACTTAGCAGTGTATATATACTGGTATATGTCTGTATTATAGCTGCTCTAGATTCCTTTAACCTCTCTTCAAGGGTTAAAGGTTAGCATTAACTTTTCTATAGGGAAATAAGTTCATTAGCATAAACTCAGGATCATTGATACCACTTTTGTTTGAACTTGATTTGCATGGTAGTAAAGAAGGGGGCAGAAGGTCCTTAACCATGCCAAAATGTGGGTCATTCTCCTCTGCCATTCCCCCTCCCCACAAATTTGTTTTGTAAATAATCAGATTTTAGAATTTGTTGGTTAAATTCTCTGCAGTTTTCTCTGCACTGAACACAGTTTAATTGATAATCTGATAAGGAGTGACTGAAGAAAATAACTTTGTAAAAAGCAAAGTGGCAGGATGTTAAGAAAAATCTGAGGGAGTGAGGATGTCTGGCTAGTAGTGCTGTTTGTTGGTAGCAAGGTCTTTAATCATTGGAGAGCATTTGATCTCTGCTCCAGGCTCTGGAGGAAGAGTGCTGAATCTGGGCATTTCCCTGGTGTCAGCAAATGTGTGGCAGAACGCATAGTGGCAATTATTAGTAAGCTGCTCTGATCAGAGATGTTATCAGTTGCTCTGTTTGAAGCAACAGGAGATGTTGCATGAGTTTCTGGAAGTTCCCACCCTGCGGATGATCTGTGTGTGATTGGTATGATTCCACTCAAAATGTGTATGCGTAAACAGAAATCCTTTACTATAATCTCATATTATTTTCAAGAGAAGGGAATGCATGAAAGGTGGTGTTTTTTTTAATGTAGTTGTAAAGTGATTTTAAATCTCCTTTTTTACAGATTATGCTACAGCTTTATAGTGTGTATGCTAGTTTTTTCCAACAGGATCTTGGTTCATTCAGTTCACATAACAGACTGGCCTCTGGAGATAGAGCCATAAATCTTAAGGCCAGAATCAAATCTTTTGTCAAATCATTAATTTGGTCTTTAGAATTACCTTGATCGTTACCTGTGGAAATATCACACATGAAATCTGTAAAATCTGCAATATTATAGTAGGAAGAAGGCTGCACTTAAGCACTCTGTTACTAAGTGTGTCACACATATTAGTATTCTGTAGAGATGGCGTATTAACAATGATTAATCAACAACTTGAATTTTGATACAGCTGCTCTACAGCTGATGTTTCTGATGTGTAACACATAAAGGGCCATAAAGCAAAGGAAGGACTTTGAAACGTGTGCTTGTATTGTCTGGAAAAGAGGAAAGGATCAGGATCTGACCCTAGCAGATACTCAGGAGTTGTTTCTTTGCGAATGAAAGTAGATCCTGAATGTTTAAGCTGTACTGAAAGAAAGGAGGAAATAAGAGGACTTATGTGTTACAGTATTTGGCAAATACTGTAACTGCTCTTTCAGTGTTAAGTTCCCTGTTCAAGAGTTTAATCTGAAACTGTGTATTGTTGTTCTGTTTTGGTTACTTCCTTGGCTATATGAATTAGAGCTTCTCCTTTATTAGAATAAAGGAGTAGTCTTTTCAGCCTTGAGCTTGTTAGGTGCTGGATCCCTGGTGCAGAGAGCTCCTTGGGGAACTGACACCTATTATGTAGTTATGCATCCTTCCAAGGTGGAGGGTATTGCCAGGTTTCGCAGAAGTCTTATCCTTCCTCTTCCCAAAAGAAGGTATAAACTGTGCTGCTTTCACAAAAAGTGGGTGGGAGATCACTTTTGGCTCTAGACAAGTCCTGAATGTAGCTTAGCTGAGCCCAGTAACTTGTTTTATCTCCATAAAACTTTTGGGAAGGCAACCAAGATATGAAAACACCAACAGCTTCCAGGCCCTCCCCTATTTTTTCTGCAGTTAATTATGTGAACAAGTTGTTGCTTATCTTTCAAGTGTGCCTCATTTCAAATTCAGGTTTGCCTGGGCTCAGCTTCCAGCCACACTTCTGTTTTTCTTTTTACTATTTAATTACAGTCTCTTTACCTTAATGGGGAGGAAATGCTGTGCCTTAATCAAGACTCTAATGGGATTACTTTAGAGCTGGGTTTAGGGGAGGCAGAAGTAGGGGACCTACTGCTTTTAGAACAGCTGGTAGAATTAAAAAAAAAAAAAACAAAACAAAAACCACCAAAAAACCCACCCCAAAAACCAAACAAAAAAAACCAAAACAAACCCCCAAAACTGCTAAAAGATGCTTTCTGTCTTAAAACTGATGGTTATGTATCTGAGACAATCATCTCTGAGAGTGGCAGGTGTAGGCTACTGCCTTGCAAGAATTTACTCAAGGTTTCCCAGGTGGAGCTAATGGTGGGGAGGAAGAGGATGAGAAGAGGCTGTTTTCAGTGAGTGACTGGTTTTGGCAATGATACAGAACGGCAATATCTCCTCTTCTGGGGAACAGGCTCATATGAGTGCTTTCATGTGAGCTTTGGGTCATCCTGTAGGTGAAAAATGTCCCTCTTCTGATCTGACAATTAATCAGTGATCAAAACAGAGAGATGGCCAGGGAGTAAAGGTGCAAACTTTTACTCTAGATGGTAAGGTTTAGGAGTAAGGAAGTGTTCCTGATGGTATAAGAAGTTGGGCAGAGTCAGGATCTCTTCCATCTCTTATTTCTTCTTTTTTTTTTCTCAACAATTTTCTTTATCTTCTTGGGAGAACAAAAGTTGGATTCCATTGTTGTCATCTGTCAAATTTGCACTGTCCTGCAATGCAGCTGTTCGGTAGAGCATGGACAAGAGCCACCATCCCCATGACATGGTTTGTTTTTTCCTCTAAATAGTCTCTAGTCTTTCTGTTGTTGTTAGTAGCAACAGGAAAATGGGTTGTCCTTTGAGAAACAAATCATGGCAAGAAGCAAGATTGAAAAGAATTCCTAGCTATCACAGCGTGTGCTTTTCCTGTTCTCCAAGTTGCTCTTTGATCTTTGTAACCTAAACAAAACGTAAATGGAAAGAAGCTAAATTTTGATCATTCTCCCTCAATGTGGAACTGTTCCCAGTTAAAAACCCAAAGATGATAGTGATCCTGTTTCCCACGCTTCAAGCTTCCCAGTCTTGGGTATGACCTGCATTCTTATTTCTTGGTTTCATGTTGCATTTAACTGAATGGGCGAAGTTTAACTCAAACAAACTTATCAATAATCTAGATGATACATTGTGTTTGTCCTGGGTTGGTTATTTACTGTTCTGATGGTCTTAACATTTCACAAAATTTGGGAGCTTGAATATTAAAAAACCACAAGCCATAAAATAATGTAATTCAAAACAATTGCTGCAGTTTTCTGTTCTTCTTAATATGTGCCCTCATAAAATAAACTTCTGTAGTAGCGATACTTTGGAAGTAAATTTGCATGTGCATAAATAGTCTGGGAGGCCTATAATATTTTTCTTTAAAGTGAGTTTTGGCTGTCAAGCAGGAAAATTGCCTAGATTCTGCATAGCTGCACAGTAAAAGGGTGCCATGCCCTCTATACTTAGGAGGCAGAGAGTGAATGACTGTGTATCATTAAAAGTGTTAATAAGTAGAATTAAGTTTCTTTGAGCAGCTGACTTTGTATTTTCTGCTTCTGGTTTTACATGTGTATTGTCTGCATCAGTCTGCAGCTTTTCTGCCAGTAGTGCCCGTTAGTCTGCACATGTTCTCTAACTATTCTTCTACTGTCCCCAGAGACCTGACTGGACAAGATCCTGGGCAACCTGCACTAGTTGATCTTGCTTGGTGTTGGACTAGACGATCTCCAGAGGTCCCTCCCAACCTCAACCATCTTGTGATGCTGTGAATTCTTGCTACTTAGTAGTCACTGATGGAATTCTAAGTGATATCTATATATCCATATATTGTTTTTTTTTTTCTTTAATGTAAGCCTTGTATAAATCTAAGATTAGTTTTAGTGTTCATTTCAATTTAAGTAATTTCTGGTCAGAGTTACTTGAATGGGTACTTGAAGACTTCTGCTAATATTCCTTTTCAGGTATGCCAGTGCTCTTAATGACTCTTACATGCATCATGAACAAAGCAGATGCCTTTGTTTTAAGTGTATGGTCAACTTGTTCCCAGTTAGAAAACACGTGTTTCATGCTGCTTATGCCAGATGAATGTGAAATCAGCTCTGGATCCAGGATTTCCAGATCCTTCTCTGGAGGAAAACTCTTTTCAAAATGGCCTTCTTAAGTGTTCTGTGGGATGCTCCTCTTCAGCTGTTTTTATAGAAACTTTACTCTGAAATTTTTGTCTGGGTGCTACATGGAGCAGTTGACCCCTTTGAGATCCTTCTTGCTGCATCGCACTCCTGGATAGAAATTCTTTAGTTTGTTCTTTAGATTTAGGCATAATGATAATCCAACATGTTTTAGGAAGTCTGAGGAAAAATCCTCTCAAAATAATGCAACATCCAGTCCTTCAGGTACTCTGAGCCTTCAGTTTTACCTTTAGAGAGAATAAGAGTTTTAGGGATTCAGTAGAAGGAGTTTCCTTTCTCACTCCCAAGCTAGTTTCCCTCTGGGAAGACTTGAACCACTAGAATAGAGATTACAAGGCAAGTCTTGACTTGCTGGAATCCTGCATGTCAATTTATGGTCCCATTGGGATACTGGAAATCTCATACTTGTCCTCTTTACCCCTTGACTCTTTCCTATCCTGCTTTTTAAATTTTTTTAATTTTATTTTTAGTCCTGACTTGAAGACTTGAGGTTGTTATTTCTTTCTCTCTCTGGAATCCAGTAGAGGGCAGGTGAAGCAGCAGCATCTTCTGTTCTTACAACTCCGTGCTTCATCTAATTGATCTCACCTTGTGTAGTATCTTCATTTGGAGCTAATGATAACCACGATCTTTTGACTTTGGTGCATTCAGACAATTGTGTTTTTTTAAGAGTCTGAAATATGTTACCTGAAATACTGAAGATACTGGTGGAGAGCAGGTGAAGTGATACAGCATGCTTCTAGATTTGTTATCTGCTTGCTTACAATGAAAGATTAAAGTTTGTTTGGCTAGTTACCTCAGATTCTGTAGCTAGTGTGCTCTATATTTCCTATTCCTAAATACTTCTTATTCAAATTCAGATCCTCAGGGCTTGAGTCTGGGGTTGAGCCTCTTTGCTTAAGTCTCTGTGGTAGGAGATTTTATCCTAATTCTGCATTTTTCTTGCAGCTGTGTAATTCAGAAGAGAGTGAAACATAATACTAAAAAATACTTCTTTTAATCTATGCCATTTGGCATATGAGGAAGAAAACACTGGTTTTCCCCATACTCTTTCTACCTTTAGATGTTAAACTGTTGAGGCTCCATAATGTGTAACTGTCTTTGTTAGCACAGGTGGCAGGTTCATTAGTCCTGTTGAGAATGCTTAATCATTCACTATGGATGTATCTTGGTGTACTCTGGAATTGAATGAGCTTTTAAAGTCACCTCTTGGAGAGGGATTCTGCAGGCAAGAGACAGCTCCTAATCTGTATTCAGTTAGGGCTTTTATATATATATATTTTTTTTTTGAGCTGTGTACAGTGTTGCTATTCTTTCCTTTGTCTCCCCTTCTCCCTAAACTTACTTTTAGAAAGGAATTTAGAGCTAGATATTCCTCTCACCTAGCCTGCTAACAACCCCAGGGTTCTTGCACAAATGCCTGGAGGTTGTGGTAGCACTCATCAGAAAACTGATTATTTTGTGTTTTAGCATGTGATTCAGTGGATGATTCAAGATGGACCATGGTTTTAAGCTAATCGTAATAAATAGTCTTCATAATTCTTGACCCAGGATAAATGAAGATTAATCCTCTATTTTAATTCTCTGGTCTTCTGTGAGTAACTGCTTCGGATCCTGATAGTGTTGTAACATTTTTGCTTCAAAAAGCAGATGTTAAAAATCAAGTAGAAAAGCAGCTGTCGTGATATTTTTAGACACTATTTTAGAAAAACACATAATCATGTGTGGTTTTTTTCCCACCCCATGTTTATGCCAGCCTTTATTCTCATTCTGAAGATGGTTAGGGCTGATCCATGTTGCAAAGAGGGATAGCCATGTCTGGACAAGGCTCTTCTCAAGACATTTTGTATAAGTGTAAGCTGAAAGAAAACAGCTTGCATGTGTAGAAGTGTCTGGGTTTTTTTTTGCTTTTGCTTTCAGTGCTAACAGGCATGGATATTTCACCTAAAGCATCCTTCAATTTGTCTTGCAGTTCCAAGGTGCTCAGGCTTGTCTTTGATTATAGGCAGAGGACAACCTATTAAGCAGGCAGATTATTTTAGTGATGCTGTGATGTAGAAACAGATGGGCAAGCTAGGAAATGGTCCTGCAATGCGGTTGTGGTGTAAGTCATCAAATATCCCCTAGCTACTAAGTAACTGTTGATGAACTCTTCAGCTGAGGAATGGATGAATAAGGGGGTCTTTCCTTTGATCAAGAATTTTTTATTGATCCATAACTGTCCCAGTCTTCTAAAAGTGGGAAACTGTTTTTCATTGTATTGAAACTGTTTACTAATGTTTTTTTTTCTTCTGAAACATCTATTTAGACTGGCTGGAAGAACGCTAGACATCAAGGTATCTAACAACTTTACACAGTTTAATTTTGCCTTTATAAAGTATCTCATAGAAGAGCATAATCTAGATCACTCATACTGTGCTGGAAGAAAAGGAAAAGCAATTTCTTCTCAAACGTTACTTAATGTTATTTCAGGATGTCTTAAGGGATAGCTAAAACTGATTAAAAACTCTGCTAGAGCTATGGTTTCATAAATGGTTTCTTTCAGAAATGTCCACGTAATTGGAATTTTGATATAAGGAGCATTGAGGCTTAATCTTACTGGCACAGAATGGTTGACATGCCTTAAGCCAGTGCATTGTTAATAAAGCACTCTCTCAGTCATAATTTGGTTTAAAAATTTGTTGTCAATGTCTGGCCCCGACCAACTGACTTAGCAGATGAATGACTCGGTGAATAAGAAAATCTTCCTTTGCAGTAACTTTTATGGTTTGCATTCTCCGACCTGTTGTCTTCCAGTGTTAGTCACCAGCAGCTGAGTGAGTGCAGCACTTCTGTGATGAAAGCCAGTGTGACAGTAACTGTTTCTCTTATGGTGCTTGTGATATATAGCAATGGTACAGGGAAAGGGTGAGTTGTGCTGTATATGAGGGACCTAGAAGAACAGCTTTTGTTTCTATGCTTAATTGGATCTGTGTGTAAGTTGGGGCTGTTATTTTCTCCCCTCCCACCTTTACTCTGAAGGAAAGTATGCGTAATAGATGTTGCTGCACTATGACTGTCCCTAGCTAGTGTATGGATCATTAGCTTCTCTTATTTGCATCAGTGATGGGAACAAAATATCTGGGTGCTATAGACTACTTTGATTCTCATCTTAAGGTGTCTGGATAGTTTCAGAGTGCACGCCAGCATGAGCTTAAGGCTTTGCTCTTGCTTGTATCCTGTTTTTAGAGACAATATAATATTTTTCAAGTCATTGTCAGAGAGAAGAATCTTATCAGGGGGGTGAGAGAGGGAAGACAGAGACTAAATTAAATTTTCCAGAGGTGGCTTCTTGTTTCTCTCCTCTTACTTTCCCCAGTGTGAGAAATTCTGCTGTGTACGAGAGACAATCTTACAAACTTTCTGCAGAGTGTCTATGCCTGTCTGGTTCTACTGTGGCCCCACAAATGGGTGACAATTGGAGCTTCTAGAGCTGGTCTTCCTCTTTCTGTGGTGCAGCTGTTGAGCAACTGGATTATGGAGGGAAGTATGGCTACACTCTGCTCTTGCATGTGCCAGTGCTGTTCTTTGGTTATAGGCAAAATGATTATTTTCCCCTTTAGTAACAGGGATGGTTTCAACACTTTGTTTTAAGAATCCTCATGCCTCAGGGAATGCATTTTCACACCTAAAAGTGCAAGGTTTATTTTCTTTTTCCTTAGTGTCTAACCTGTTCTCCAAGATAACTCCTAATCTATTGCAACCATCCAAACTAGTTGTTTCCATGCTTCCCTGACAGTTGCAGTTTACATAAAATGTCTCTGGCAGCTGGTGCACAGTCTAGCTGTGTTTTTTACCTGTCTCTCCATAAAGATAAATCTACTGTATTTGTATCGGGCTTGCATGGCAAGGTTTAGGTAGCAAGGGAGCTGCAGGGGTGGCTTCTGTGAGAAGTTGCTGGAAGCTTCCCCCGTGCCCAACAGAGCCAATGCCAGCCGGCTCCAAGAGGGGGCCACTGCTGGCCAAGGCTGAGCCCATCAGCGACAGTGGTAGTGCCTCTGGGATAACATATTTAAGAAGGGGGAAGAAAACCTGCACAATTGGAGCCAGAGAGAGAAGTGAGAATATGTGAGAGAAACAACTCCGCGGACACCAAGGTCAGTGAAGAAGGAGGGGGAGGAGGTGCTCCAGGCACCAGAGCAGAGATTCCCCTGCAGCCTGTGGTGAAGACCATGGTGAGGCAGGCTGTCCCCCTGCAGCCCATGGAGGTCCTCGGTAGAGCAGATATCCACCTGCAGCTCGTGGAGGACCCCACGCCAGAGCAGGTGGATGTACCCAAAGGAGACTGTGACCCTGTGGGAAGCCCGTGCTGGAGCAGAACCTGTGGGCCTGTGGAGAGAGAGGAGCCCACGCTGGAGCAGGTTTGCTGGCAGGACTTGTGACCCTGTGGGAGGGACCCACGCTGGAGCAGCCTGTTCCTGAAGGGCTGCACCCCGTGGGAGGGACCCACGCTGGAGCAGTTCATGAAGAACTGCAGCCTGTGGCAAGGGCCCATGTTGAGATATTCGTGGAGGACTGTCTCCTGTGGGAGGGACCCCACACTGGAGCAGGGGAAGAGAGTGAGGAGTCCTCCCCCTGAGGAGGAAGGAGCGGCAGAGACAAGGTGTGATGAACGGACCGCAACCCCCATTCCCCGTCCCCCTGTGCTGCTCGGGGGGAGGAGGTAGAGAAAATCGGGAGTAAAGTTGAGCCCGGGAAGAAGGAAGGGGTGGGGGGAAGGTGTTTTTAAGATTTTATTTTATTTGTCATTATCATACTCTGATTTTATTGGTAATAAATTAAACTACTTTCCACAAGTCGAGTGTTCTGCCTGTAATGGTAATTGGTGAGTGATCTCTCCCTGTCCTTATCTTGACCCATGAGTCTTGCATTGTATTTCTCTCCCCTGTCCAGCTGAGGAGGGGAGTGATAGAGTGGCTTTGGTGGGTACCTGGTATCCAGCCAGGATCAACCCATCACTGTATTTAACTTAATTAAAGAAATGCTTGTTACAGGAGTGTGGGCCAGAAGAATTTTTGAGACCTACTTAAAGGAATGCATATGAGGGGGAAGGCATATGTGATTCTTCTTTGGCACGTTTGAAGTTCTGCTACTTGAAGTGTTGAAGAATGTCAGTGATATACCTCACTCTTCATTGCAAACAGCCTCAATGATATTTCAGCTCCTGAACTAAAGCACTGGGTTTAGTGTCATTTGGGTTCCTTGCTGTGTTTGATGTTTGTGATTGCTCAAGCTTCTTTGGAAATGAAGTTCGCTCAGCAAAGCGTTAAACTGAATAAAAGGAAAGACGAATGTTGTTTGTTAAATGAAATACTTTGGTTTTGATGAGTACAGATCAGGGAGGAAGCATCTACTTGCACATCCCTTAAAAGTAAATAGTTTGGCATTTTTACCTGTTTTTAAGTCACCACTTAGCTTTAAAAGTACAGTTAGCATAATTAATCTTCATTGTTCTTTTCCCAAGTAGGACATTACTATGCTGACCTCAAGTACTATTTTCAAGGCCCACTCTCTTTTTTAATTACCTTTTTAAAGAGGCTCATAAACAAAAATTGTGTAGTTGGAACACTCTCTGGAGTCTTCTGAATATTATTAGTAAAATGGCCCTCCTGAAAGGAGTCCACAGTGACCTGTTCTTTGCAAAGCAAATAATTGCATCCTGTGAATGTGTTCTGAAGCACAGTTTTGTAAGTAAGTTTTGTAAGTTTGTAGTGGGCCTGTGATCTCCGAGACCCTTTCACACAGCACATGTTAGAACTCCTTACACCAAAGACTAACCTGTCATGCATTGGTGTACGAAACAAGCTGTCTTTTCTGTGCATGTGGTTTACATTCTTTGATTTCCAGAGAGATGGAACAGTTGCAGAAAGTGCAGTGCTGTGCTAAAGCTATCTTAGAGCAGGGTAATGTTGATCATAATATCTGACTTTACTGATGGTTTATAATAATACTGTGGCTATGCTAATGAAATGTGGAATTTGGAATAAGGCTGTAACAAAGGGGATTTAGTCTGAAATGTCAAGTTTAGATTTGGTCAGTTTAATGTCTTGTTTAGTTCGCAGCTTGAAACTGAAGCTATGTAAACTGTTGATTTTTATCAATTATGTTAAGATTTCTGTTTGAATGAAAAGAAAGAACATGCAGAAAATAAACTGTAACAAAATAGATGCTAAGTATCTTTAAAAATAAAAAAAAATCTCATTTTAGCATATTGCTTTTCTTGGAAAATTTGCTTTATTGCAGCAAGTGACAATTGTCTGTACCATTTGTGCTTTTTAGTATAACTATCAGTGCTTGCAGAAAATCTGTTGATATTGATGGAAACCTACTCCATTTGTTGGAAAAGTCTCATGAAGCATTATGCCCTGACAGAGGATGACTGTGTGGGCAAAGGGGGCATATGCAAGTCTCTGATACCCAGGTGGGTTGTGTCATAGTGCTGAAAGAGCTGGCCAAAGTCATTGCAAGGACACTGTCAGTTTTTTTTAAAGGTTCTGATGGTCAAGGGTGATTCCTGGTGACTGGAAAAACGCAAATATGGCCATTTGCAAGAAGGTCAAGAATAAGGATCATGGGGCTGCAGGTTGATCAGCCTGACCTGAAGCCCTGGGAAGATTAGGAAGCATGTCCTGGAAACTGGTTGGAAGGATAAGGTGGTGACTGGGATCAGTTGACATGGGTTTATTAAGGACTAACCAACCCAGATAGCTTTGGATAATGATAAGTGGCTGACTCTATGGATAAAGTGGGGGCAGTGGATATAGTTGGCTTCAACTTTGTCTAGACTTTGGGCACAGTTCCCCATAGTATATCTTGTAGCTCAGTTGAAAAGACAGGTGGTAGGTGGAAAAACGGCTGGGCTCAGAGGTTTGATCTCGGGTTAAAAACAAACACACACAAACCCCACAAACAAACAAACAAAAAACCCCAATCTGTGATGTATTAGAAGTGGGGTCGCTCAGGGGTTGATACTGCAGTCAGTGCTGTTTAGTATTTTTCTTGGTGACGTAGACATTGAGAATGCACACTCAGTGGTTTTATGGGTGATAGAAAACTGGAGGGGAGTATACGACTGCTGTTTAGAGGGATCTCAACAGGCTGAAGAAACGGACTAATGGCAAAACTCATGAAGTTCAGCAAATGCAAATGCCATGGTCCTGTACTGGAGAAGGAATAGCTGTAACAGTACAGCCTGGGGATCAACTGGCTATAAAGCAGCTTTGCAGAAAAGGATCTGAAGGACCTGGTGAGCGACAAAAGGAGCATGAGTTGGCAGAAAACTCTTGCTGTAATGAAGACTGACCACACACTGTGCTGTATTAGCAATAATGTAGTCAGCAGTTAGAGAGAAATTATTCCCTACTGTTTGTCACTTGTGAGGCCACATCTGGAATATTTTGTCTAGGTTTGGGCTCACCAGTATGAGAAGGACATTGGTATAGTGGAGTTAGCCCTCTGGAGGGCCAGCAAGATGATAACGGGGCGAAAGCACGAGACCTAAGAGAATCGGTTGAAAGAGCCGCATTTGTTAAGTCTTAGAAAGGGAGGACTAAGAGGGGATCTTACTGCTGCCATTTCCCACCCCACTTTGAGTACGAAGGTGGTCTCTTCTCAGAAATGCACAGTGAAAGTATCAGAAGCAATAGACAAAGTTTGCCACAAGGGAAACGTTGGATGGACAGAAAGGAAAAAAATTCCACGAGGAGAACAGTCAAATGTTGGAAAGGGTTGTCCAGAGGGGGTTTGTAATCTGTGGAAATGCTCAAAACTCAACTGGGTATGATCCTTAGTTGCCTGCTCTAATGCTGAAGTATGTTTCTTATTTCTTTTTCTTCGCTTATTACATTGAAATATCTTTTATTTTTCATTTTTGTTGAACAGACTTCAGCGAAAGAGTAGCAAAATTTGTGTAAATTGCTTCAAAAGTTCCTGGAATTGTACTGATAACATTGTGAATGTATGGAAACAAACTGGGTCCTTCTCTACTAATATTTCCTCAGAGGATTTAAAATTTCAGGTGTAATATATTAGAAGAAACTTCAAATGATAGGAGTTTTGAGAGCCTGTGAAATTAAGGATGGCAGTTGTGCACGTTACAGATGAGCATTGTGGTCTGGGACGATGAGCTGGGTGCAATAAAAGGGGATGTTTCTAGGTGGCTCACTTGCTGCTCTCCAGAGAGCAAAGTGTAGTTGTTTGCCTTTGGCCAACCTCAACCCAGACTTCAGGCAGGCTCTGAGCCTGCCAGAGTCCCAGCCTATGGCTGCGGGTGAGAGGCAGCCTGGGATCTCGGGCTTGGGCCCTTGCCTCGAGAGCGCAGCTGGCTGTGACTGTCAGATCTGGTGGCAGCTGCTGCTACAAGGTGGTAGAGCGATGGAGGCTGTGGACAAGGGATTTCAAAGCCTGGTGTTGGTCCCTCCAGGTGCTTATGCTGAGAGCTTTTCCTGCTTTCTACTGTACTCTGAGATAATGTATGTATAAAATGTATGCTCTAGAAAAGAATTTTTTTCCTTGTTTTCTAAACACAGGAAAGACTCTGCAAGCCATTTTAAGTCATAAATGTGCTCAGTCCTGATAGATAAGTGCTAAAGGCCTCTTTAACTCACTTGTTTCCTGCTGCAGCTAACAATGGGTTTCTTGTGCATTACCAAAATACTTATTTACCATAGAACCTTATCTTTCTAGTTCTCTTCAGAAACATGCAATTTCCAGTGTGCAAGGAGATCAGTTAACCTTCAATGCAGCATATCCTAAGCTGTATCTAAAAATACTATAGTGTACAAACCTTGAGCCTTTATATTTGTCAGAACTTAAATTTAAGTTCTCTTATTTGTACATCTTATTTGTTTGAGATGAAAACATTTCAGTCAGACTTTGTAAACGGATCAACTTCTTTGTTAAGGAATGTGCAAACGTTATGATGGGCTTACTGATGCATGTCAATCTGTGCTATTTGCCATATGAGCATTGAATAGGTAAATAATGGCAATTAGTGGGTAATAAGATTTTGTTGTACTGTAGATACTGTAGCTTTATTATTGAGTGGTAGTAATTTTTTTTTTAACTGGGAATTGTATGCCTTTAATATGTATTTGAAAGATGCCGAGTATCATTGTGGTTGTGTGTGTGGGTTTGTTGTTTGTTTTTTTTTAAATGCCTCTAAAGTAGTGGTGCACCAGGGAGGTACTTTGTTTTCCCCTTCCTTATCTTTCAAGGAACAGATATTTTTGGCTAGCATGTATCAAAGCTGTTTCCAGCGTGCGCTGTTGTTGGGAGGATAAATTGAGCAGAAAGTGCACAGTTCAGGCAAAACATAATGCACTTGAAGAGGCATAAAGGTGCTCTTCAAAGGGGAAGGTGCATGTAGAAAGTGATCCTTCAGATTATTGGTGTTGTCTGATCTAGAGACGAGATGAGTATAGCTGAAGTATCAGGAGAAACTTTGGTGGGCAAAGGAATAGAACTGTTAATGCAAATTTGAGATTGAATTTGATAACTATGGTCTGAAAGCCAGAAAATTAAGCGGGCTGGTAACCAGGCTGCATCTGTAGTGTGGCTTATCTTCATCTGGATGCTGAGATCTTTCTCTTCTGCAGTAGTGTTTGTTCAGTAAAATGTGAGTGAATGATAGTTGAGAACAAATAAATATCCAGATTACCATGAATATCTTTCCCAGAACACCAAATAAAAAACATAAATGGAAAAATAAGCACTCCCTTGATGCTTTTGCTATTTGTCTGGTCTCTTAAACTCTCTCTTGAAGAAATTGTGGTTTAAGAATCAGCAGTTAGCTGGAGGTTTTAAGGAAAAAGAATTCTAGGGTTTTTGTCTTCCTACTTGATAGGGCATATTACAGGACAGCACTGGTCCTTATAATTTAGAGTATAATGGCATTTTACATGGGTTGTATACTAGTCCAACTGGCATGAGACTGAAATTTGCTGTACTTAAAAGGCGAGATAATGCTGATGCATTTTATCCTTCCTGAGGGAAAACTTTTCCTCTACATTAACAGTGAGTTCTACATGTCCTGGTCTTTCTGTCCCTTCCCATAACCTCTAAGGGCAGTGCTAACGGTTATAGGGCAGCAAGCACTTTTCTGATTGTTAGCTTTTTGCCTTTCCCTTTTTAAAACTTTTTTTATTTATTGTTAGTTCAAATTTGGGTTATTTGCAAGACATGATCTGTTCTTCTCAAGTCCTAGATAGTGAGGTGATGACTCTTACAGCACACTTCTGGCTAGAGAAACTACTCAACATGTTACAGTAAAATAAATTCAGTGGTCCTGGATAAGGGCAAGGTAGAGGATGACTAGTTTCTTGAATTTTGGCAAATGTGGTGGCTGCATCTTTGCTGGGCAGCCTGGTATTATGTTCTACCTTTGTGTCTGAGAAGTGGTGGTATACCTCCTAAGATATGGGGAGTACGATGAGAAATGGACTTTTATATTGAAGACTTGAGATGTCTGGAGCCTTAACAAGGTCTGAATGATATGTGCGTTCTTACAGCTGAGATACGGATGGTGATCAAAGACATCCTGAGGGACATGTAACTCAAACTTTGTTGCATAAATTAATCGAATATCTCTCAGTAATCATATTTGAAACTACAATAGGCATTTTGTAAAACACATGCCATTTTTTTTGTAAAGTGAATATCAGAAGTGTATAAATTATTTCTAATATTTCATGTGTTTGCTTTTACTTACAGATGACATGGCAGAACTTCTTCTTGGGGAGTCCAAACTAGAACAATTTTTGAAAGAAAATGCTCTTAAACAGAGTAGTAGTCCACTGGGCCCCCGGCCGAAGCTGACCGAGGTCAGGAAACATCTCACAGCAGCACTTGATAGGGGAAACCTAAAGGTATGTAAGTCAGTATGAGCAAGAATTAGAAAAGCTGAAATTGACTGGAATACTCTGCTGATCATGGAGAAAATATGGAAAGTGCTTGTGTTTTATTATTATTGCTATTCACAGAACATCATCAGCATCGTCAAAGCTATTTCATGGCTCTTTGTTTCTTCATGGATTTTTCTTCAGATAAATTTCTCAAATCTTCTTTCATTAGAAGAATAAGAAAACTGTCATTGACTTCTGGGATGCTTAAGTGAAGTACCTACAGCCTGTTTTGTGGAAGTTTTTCTTGGGGTATATAACGATGTTGTTCTTTGTAGTGCATTAAATAGAAATGTTAGAAAAACACAAAATACTTCACAAATTTCTGTAATAGTCTCTTAAGTATTCGGGAAAGATTCTGTAAGTTATGTTTGCGGGGGCGGAAAGTAAGGTTAATACTTGAGAGTGATTTTCTGTCATAACCTTTTGATGCTCTTAAGCATTTTGGCCCTTTGCTTAACTATTATTGTTGCTACTGCATCAGCTTATCTCTTCTGTATCATTGTCCATCTTTTGAGAGATCAAAAGGACCTTGTTTTACAGTCATCTGTAATGTTTTGTTTCCTGCGATTTGTGGGAGTATTAATTTCTCTTCCTTTTCTTCATTCTTCCATGAATCCTTTTTTTCAAGACATTTCTTCTGCTCCAATACTTTGAAATTGTGTGATTTAAATATATAGGCTGTGGAACATATATCATTAAGTTTTGATGCTATGGTATTTTCAACTGTGCTTGTGGTGTTAGAAAAAAATAATTGAAGGGGTTGTAATGATAGGCTGCCTTTAAATAGTTGTGTCACCTGGCAAAGCTGGATCCTGACAGAGGTATTTCTGGTGCGTGTGGAAATTATTGTGTGAATATATAAAATGACTGGTAATGCTTTTCAGTAGCTTGGTGGAGTGAGATTTTGGGGATTCACCCCCTACTGCAAGCTTCCCAAATATTACATGAAGACAGAATGTTGGTTTGTTGCTCTATTACAAGAAATATCCTGAAGGTTTCTACAGTGCATATATACCGAAAACAGACTGAATAATTACCAGAAAGAATTAAGTGTCTTTTCTCAGGAAAAAGACCTTTCTTATTCCTCTTCCTTCTAGCCAGAATTCTTACAAGAAGCTAACCTAATTATGGCCAAGTTAAACTATGTGGAAGGTGATTACAAAGAAGCTCTGAACACTTATGCCAGAGTTGGAATTGATGACTTGCAGCTAGCTGCAGTGCCACCGTATAGGCTACGGATGATTGCTGAAGCCTATTCTACTAAAGGTAAGATTGCTTTTTCCAGTACAATAAAGTGGAAATAGTTTTTAAAACCTTAATTCACATCTTGTCTGAAGTTAAAGAAATTTTTGGTCTGCATATCATCGACACAGTGGGGGAGTACCACATTTGTAGTTAAATAGGAGGATGGCTTGGCTCCTTCAAATTATTGAGAATTTGTGCTAGGTTGACAAGACCTTTACCTCAATTAATATTCTAACTGTGCTGTCACCTGATCACACTTTTTTAATGTATTTAAAAGTCCTTCAATATGTCAATGTCACAATAACTGTAGATAGATACTAAAAGTTAAATAGTGCACTTTTGCAGTTGCTGTGGACAGAATCGGAGAACCTTGATTCACCATGATGCCTTCTACTGAATGTTAAAATGCTCAACCTAAGCTAAATTGCTTAACTAAATTGCTACTTAATTGAGAAAAATACTAACACCACAATAGAATGACTTAAAGCAGTGCATTTCTTGTGCAGTTTTATTTTTGAAAATTTTTTACCTGAATATCTTTATTTAAAAATTTCAGAAAGTAAAGTTAATTTAAAACTTTTTATTTTTTACTCATCTGGTATACTGAAAATTGTAATGCTGGCCTTGTGTCTTAAGGTGGCAGTGCCACTTCAGTTTAGAAAACTCATTAATAGGCTGTAAGCTGGGTCAGTGTGTTGAGGAAAGTGGCAGTTTGTACGCCGTAGGTTTGTTAGAATTTACTGTGTCCGAATGTTTGCTTTGGTGTGCTGTGTTTAAGCTTGGGTTTGGTGTGCATATATACTTTTTGTTATGGCAAGAAAAGTGTCAAAGTCGGCAAACACAGTTTAGGAGAGACCTCAGTAGCATTCTCCAACAACTGGTCAAGGATTGTTTCTAACTTTAGTCTTGGAAGAGAGTGACTGTTTTCCACCAATACAGTCCTCTAGTAAACGTTAGATAAGTATGAATCATTCTCTACAGAGATGTCAAGGAAATAAGAGAACTAACTGGTAGCATAGACAAAGGAAGCTTCCTAAATCTGGGCAATATTTAGGTTAAAGTGGGAAGGGAGTATATGGGGAGTTCTTGTATGTGATGTAAATCTGCCCAGTTCTCTCTTACAGCATCTGTGTGGGCTTTTTGGCAATGTCTGGTATGGGTAGACTTCCATTCTGCTTTGTGGTTTTTGGTTGTGGTTTTTGTTTTTGTTTTTTGTTTTTTTTTTTTAAAACTATGAGGAAGTCTGTTGAATTTGTCATGTTCTTTCCATGAAAATGCAATCTTGGACTTGATCAACGTTACCTAAATTTGCTTATATCTCCATGGAATCCCAGTAATTTAATTGAATCTTTTCCCAGAGCTCAACTCTTCTGCTGTTTTATTTGACGTCCGTAAGGATATATAACAGTTGAAACATAAAGGCATCAATTTTGCAGAAATTATTAGTATTATTAGTTTTACTTAACGTAAAAATAATTTATTAGAAAACAGTAAAATATGTATCTTTTCTACCCTGGAATGTTTTGTAGGTTCAGCTTCTCTCTTTGTCTGTCTTTTTTTTAAGAAGAAAACCACCATGACTTCTCTCAGACATGCTGGGGTTTTTTTGCTTCCGATTTCAAGTTTTATATTTAAACACTGAAATTGTTCATATCAAGCCTGATCTAATCTTGATCAGTTTTCATTAGTTTGGTCACTTCTACCTGGTGGCTGGCTACCAGTTTACCTGAGCAAACTATTGGGATTTTTTTTTTGCTGTTGTTCTGTTCATATTCAGAATAATCTTTTTTTTGCTACTATGTTTCCAGTTTGGATGGAAGATTAATAAAATTCAATATTCCTTCTTCCCATGGTAGCAGGTTGCAAGAATATGATAATCTGTGTGTTCTAGAAGGAGGTAGAAGCCACAAAGCAGTCTTAAATTTAGTATTCAAAGTCTAGATAAGTTTAGAGTAATTGACAGCCAAATAGCATATGTTTCTACCCAAGAGTGTACAGTTAATTCTTCTCCTCTTCCTCTCTTCCCCTGGAATGTCTCCTTGTAAGAGCAGACTGTAAAACTTTTCAGTCTGAATTCAGAGTCCCTTCAGAGACTTGTAGCTTGTAGGTATTACCTAACTAAATAACAAGTTATTCTTACAGGAATTTTGTGCTTCACTAGAATTTGTATTTCTGCTTGAAAGTTCAAGGATAACCTGATTATATAAAGATAAAACTCTTCTGAGTATTTAGATTTTATTTCTTTGGCAGCCATGAACATAGCATGATGTTATTAAGCAATGAGGGACTGTCTGTGCTGCAAGCGTCAGCCTGGCTGCGCTGTTCAGTGTGGCAACCTGCACAAAGGCAGTTAAAGATACCTCGTTTAATCACCCCATTTCATTCCAGTTTGGGGCAAATCCAGTTCCAGTGCGTTTGCAGTCTTGCATCCTATTGTGCAGTGGTCTGATACTGATGTCCTTACCTCTAACAAAGGCATAAGGCAGACAACTAATGGTATTTTTTAATTGCCTTAAAATTTTTTTCCTTACTATGGTAGGACCACTTCCAAGTGCTCACCCTCTCACTCTGAGGTTTCATTCTGTAACCTCGGAGGTGATAGATTGGGTGGGATGCATGAGGCAAAGCCTCAGAAACTTTATTAGCATAGGTCAGGACTTCAGCACTGTTTAGATAGCCCTCATGCAGAAGTTGTGAGGAGGTACCTACCAAACAGTATGCTGAATGTAGTGTAATTCTGCTATTTTCCTGCCTTTCTTCACCATCTGATCAAATTCACAAGGTAAAAAAGGAAGTGTAGTGGGGGGTGGTCTTCTTTTGTGTGGTTAACTTCATGGACAGGCATACTTTTTTGACCTTACAATTATTTTTGTGTGTGTGTGTTTGCCTGTAGAATCCAGTTCTGGGTTAGATCTAGTGTTTTCTTTACTTTAAGGAAAGAGCTTTTTGATGCTGTGCTTCTGAGTAATGAGTCTGTATGTGTATGTAGAAGGTGTTATGTGGGATAGTTGGAGCATTAACAAAATCATAGTTTTAATATTAAAGACGTAATTTTCTTATATTTAAAGGCTTAGTTGAAGAAATGGAGTAGGGTAATTTTTAAATGTCATATGAAACACTAAAATGAAAAGGTGGAGCTTTTCAAATCCATGGGCTACTTACTATTTGCAAAAACATGAGAATACTTATTTGGATATGTTTAGTTTTTCCCCATGTCTGCTTGTGCTTACATTTGACATGAAACTGGAGGAAAAGCATGTGATAGAAGTTTTCTGCAGCGAAATGCCTGTGGTTGGAGGTGCCAGCTTATTTCAAAAGGGTGTGATGAGGGGAAGAAAAATGGGCATAAAAGGAGGACATTGTTGAGGGGATGGACAGGTTTGCATGACTCCGTTGTGGCAAAGTGTTGGCCTGAAAGCAGGTGTATGAATGTTGTTGGAGCTGGCTCCCTGAAGCTCTTGCCTTTCTTTTGTAGTAGCATTTAAGATAATAGGTCACAGGAGTGGGTCATAGCTTTAATATGAAGTTCTAAGAAGCAGTACAGAAAAAAAGCAGATTTTTTTTTTTTTTTCCTTCTGCCACAGATGTAGCTTAGCTATCAGTATCTGTTATTAAAGCTGTCTTACACAGCAAGAACAAAGCTAAGGGCTGGGCAGGGGGAGGAGGAGTGAAGGACGATCTTAATATTGTGGTGGCAAGTTTTGGTTCAAAGTAAAATGTACGGAGGCTTTGCACATTTCTGGTTGTATTATATATTTGATATTTAAGTATCTGCTTAGGAATGACTACCTTTGGATAAGTAGAGAAGCTTCCCTTGTTATAAGAGGTTAATTTAATATTAATTTGTTTTATATTTAATATTAATTTGTTTACTTTCTTTACTACATCAGTTTAGTTGGCAATGCTCAATTCTGAGACTGAGGAAAATCTTAACTTATGAAGAACTGAAATAAGACAAGTTATGAATCCATAAAGAAGCAATTAAAGATTGTATATGTATGACTTTCAAGTTAGGCTTCTGTAGCTAGCTCCAACTTTTCCTACTCCCTTCTCTTCCAAAACCAACCAGAAAACATTCCGTGCACGCTGTTACCATATGGAAGCATATATTTAGAATCCATTTTAATAATGGCTGAAGCTAATATTCTCCTAGGGATGTGGCCTCTGGGAGCAGGACAATTAAATTTCTGCAAGTTTTCAGCAGTATATGAATGAGGTAATATACTAGAAAGCACACATAGGCATTATTCAAATACTGTGCATAGCAGTATCTCCTACATTTCTAAGCAAATTTTTGTTTGTTTATGGAAGTAGAGATGAGATGCCTGCACAGTGGGATATTGAGGTGTTAATTTGGGGAGGTGCAACTTGTCAGTAACTCTGAAATAACAAGTATTTATTTAACTGGGAAATAAGCTTATTGAAATCCTGGGTAACACGATTCTGCTACTGCTGGATAAGGCAAAAGATGTGATCAAAAAAAGAATTTATAATATTTGGCATTACAAATTAGTGAATCTTTCTACAAATGCCTATAGATGAGCATAGCGATTTACAGGTCTGACATTTCTTAAAGACTGCAAATTTTTAGACTTGATTTTAGTAAATAAATTGTGTTTTTGTTTACTATAGTGTAATAGATTAGTAGACTACTGCAGGTATCTGTCAAGATGGCTGTTGTATTACAGTAACAAATTCTTGTTAAGTATGTGAGGGATGTCATATGTAAGTCAGACTGTGACATTACAGGATTGTAGCCTTATTGCTGCAGGCCGTTTTACGTCTCATATTGCCTGTCAAATAACTGTGTTTATATTTAGATGATGTATGTTGAGTAAGGTGAGACTGTCTTTACTGCTGCTGACCCATATTCAAATTTAATGTTGTATTTACCAAGTTAAATGATTGGCTATTAATTAGTTCTATTTACAGAAACATGGAAATACTCATTAGGTTCAGTGGAAGTGTCAGGTGCATGCGAATTGCTACTTTGCACTTCGCAAAAGATGCTGCACTTTAATCATGTACAATTGTAATGGGATCTTGTGCACTGCTAGCCTGTGTCAGCAGACACCAAGCAGCTCTTCATGGAAGAATGCTAAATGAAAGCTGTTTCAGTAATTATGCCAGGGATCTCTAGCCTCATTAGGCAATGGGTCAAGAATTCAACTTCCTTAAGTTCCCTCCTCCTATGTGGTTGTGCAAATGTTGCAGCCCGTCAGCAAGCAGTTTGCAGACCACGGCTAGGAAGCCTGTGCATAGGTACTTCAAACTTTGTTAAAGCTTGTCTTTCCCCCGTCTATTTTTGACTTCTGCCCCGCTGGAGCAGAGACTGCGGGGGAGCCCAGGGGTTTGTCCTGCTTTCCTCAGTGCTGCTTTTAGCTCCTGTATTTGAAATCCAAACACTGAATGAAAATAACTTGCTTCTCATTAAAATAGGCTTCTTTAGGACTTGTGCATTTTGGTGGTGTGTCTTTCTTTTTCTTAGTTTCCTCAGAATCTTTAGAATATCTTCACAATCTTGCCTTTGGCAGGGTAAGGAGAGGAAGAGGGCCAAAATTAAAATTAGTGATTCTGGCCTTTTTTCTCATGTCATGGGAAGAACCAGTATCACAGCGGACCTGGTCTTTTTTCCTCGGAGGTGCTTGTAGGACCAATTCTGACAATATACAGCAAAACAATTCAGTATAAATTCCATAGTTGAGCCATCTCCTTTCTCCTGAGTGAAGAGCTTCCTTGATGACCACTCCAAATACTGGTGTGCAGCTTTTCTGCTTTGGGAAGGGTTAATCAGAGATTCACTTGCTCCAAGATCTACAATAATTATCAGTTCTTTTCCCAGCTTTTATCTCTGAACTTTTTCAGCCTCTCCAGAAGTTGCTTGTCTGTCAAAGGGCTGTACTGTAATGGAAGAATTGGCTGGCACATGGTTTGTAAGAAACAAATGCATTTGTGAAAATACTGATCTCTTCTGTTTAAAAATATTTTTAAAAAGTCTATTTTGTGCTTCTAAGAAAATGCAGAGATTTGAATGTTGTTACATCTAGAGGATGTAATGTTGTTACATCTAGACTACTCTAAGTAGTCTGTGTTTAAATGAGCAGCTAACCAGAGCAGCTTCTCTTAAATTCAAGAATGCTGCGAGAAGGGGATATTGACCTTCTTTCTGATGCATTTTCTGGAACGCTAACTAGCATCCTGACAGTTGTTGGAGACTTTTTTCTCTGTCTTGACATGAGGGGGCTCAGCAATACAAGGTACTGGAAAAATCAGAGAAATGAATTGTTAGTGTTTCCTTAAATTATCTAAAGAAATAGGCAGTTCCTACTAAGGCAGTGTATCTGCAGTAACTGTGAAAGTAAGAGATAATTTATTATAAATATATTACCCTACTCTCTATTCTTACTTTTCTTCCTTTCCTTTATAATAATTACTTTACAAATACCAGTAAAGAATTGAAGAGGAAAAAAATACGTGCTTTGCTTTCTAAAAAAATCCTCTTCAAGCAAGTCACAATCTTTGATTGAGGACTTGTAGAAATAAGTCCTTCCCTTCAGTGAGATTAGCAGTGTTTTTTCTAACTTCAGAAATAAACTGTGGGAGTTCCTTGATAGCAGTAACTCTAGATTGTTTCAGTTCGTCTTTTAAAATGAATAGTGAATGTTTGCCATATTCTATATAATTGTTTATTCTAAATACATAAGCTAAATATGAAGTTTCTTGAAAAGGAGATGAAAGGGGGTTTTGTGTTTACAGCATTTGGAACACTTACTAGTGTTGCTTTGCATATTGTATAGGGAAGAGTAAATGCCATATACTAAAACACACTTCGCTTTCATGTGTCCGTTTAAGGAAAACAGAAAGCAAACCCAGAAATCTTTGTCTATTGATGTGACTCTTTCTCTCTTGCAAAAGCTCGTTTATTTTCTTCAGCATAAAATAGTCTTTCACTGTTTTTCCTTTGTCCTTTGGCTTGTCTACTGAAAACAGCAGATAAATCATGAGATCTGTTATTATTTGTGATCTCTAAAGTTTAGTAGCACTTACACAGACAAGGTACTGTCTGGCGTCTTAGAAAATCCTCAGATATACAACGCAGTAGAAGTGACAGGCTTTTCTCAGCCTTGTGGGATTTATTTTTTTTTTAGTGGTCTGGGTGGTAGGAGTACTTGGTAAAGATCTGAAGTGTGCTGTAGATTCCATTTTGACCTTATAGTAATTTTTGGTTTACTCTGTATAATGAAATGGGAGTGTTAGTTAATCAGTTTCCTACAGAAGTTATGTCTGCTTTTTTTTTTAAGTGGTTTGTAAATGAAAAATAGTTACTGTCATTGTCCTTAAAATAAAAATGGTTGGTTATCTAAGAATAAACAAATCTATTGCATGGAGACTTCTTAAAAATTGTTAGTTTGTTACTCATTCTTACTTGAGGAGTCCTCTCTTTTGGGTAGTGGTTAGTGTGTGAATATGTAGCGGTAGGGCTGGTCTGCTCTTGTATTTGTAAAAATGAAATAGTTTACTTCACAGAATCATAGAATGGTTTAGGTTGGAAGGGACCTTTACAGGTCATCTAGTCCAACCCCCCTGCAGTGAGCAGGGACATCTTCAACTAGACCAGGTTGCTCAGAGCCCCTCCAGCCTGACCTTGAATGTTTCCAGGGATGGGGCATCTACCATCTCTCTGGGCACCCTGTTCCAGTGTCTCACCAACCTCATTGTAAAAAAATTTCTTCCTTATATCCAGTCTAAACCTACCCTCCTTTAGTTTAAAACCGTTACCCCTTGTCCTGTCACAACGGGCCTTGCTAAAGAGATTGTCCCCATCTTTCCTATAGTCCCCCTTTAAGTACTGAAAGGCTGCAGTAAGGTCTCCCTTTTCTCCAGGTTGAACAGGTTGACAGCCTTCTCTTCTCCAGGCTGAACAACGCCAGCTCTCTCAGCCTGTCTTCATAGGAGAGGTGCTCCAGCCCTTGGATCATTTTTGTGTCCCTCCTCTGGACCTGCTCCAACAGGTCCATGTCCTTTCTGTGCTGGGGGCTCCAGAGCTGGACGCAGCACTGCAGGTGGGGTCTCACCAGAGCAGAGCAGAGGGGCAGAATCCCCTCCCTCGCCCTGCTGGCCACGCTGCTTTTGATGCAGCCCAGGATACGGTTGGCTTTCTGGGCTGCGAGCGCACATTGTTGGCTTATGCCCAGCTTTTCACTCACCAGTACCCCGAAGTTCTTCTCTGCAGGGCTGCTCTCAATCCCTTCATCCCCCAGCCTGTATTGATACTGGGGCTTGCCCTGACCCAGGTGCAGGACCTTGCACTTGGCCTTGTTGAACCTCATGAGGTTCTCACAGGCCCACCTCTCCAGCTTGTCCAGGTCTCTCTGGATGACATCCCGTCCCTCAGGTGTGTCAACCGCAGCACTCAGCTTGGTGCCATCTGCAAACTTGCTGAGGGTGCACTCGATCCCACTGTCTATGTCATTGATGAAGATATTAAAAAGTACTGGTCCCAGTATGGACCCCTGAGGGATGCCACTCGTACTCAGCATAACCTTGACCACTGCTTTGAGACCATAGACACAAGAATGCCACTTGGAATAAGTGGCAAAACTATCTACTATTTGCTTTCTGAATCTTTTACAATATACAGACAATTTATAAGGTTTTGAATATTTAACGAAAATCTTTGTAATTTATCATGTAATTTTAATATCAGGCATACTCGTTCCTTGTCCAAATACTGTTTGTTGCTGTTCTGCTCTTTAGAGGAGCAATTTTACAGTTCCTTTGCAAAACACGTAAGCTTAACTGGTATGGACTTGTATTCATTTCACTGCTTCTCAATTTCTTTTCCCTCAGGAGTCATCTTGCTTTGATATCAGGACTAGATATGTATGAGATAAGTGTCCTTCCAAAATAAAACTGACCCAGTTTGTTGGAAGCTTTATACTTGAAGGCGATTTTGACTGGAAGGGCTTAAACTTAAAAGCCATGAATATTGAAGTCAACTTGTGATACCAACTGAAGTGATATTCTTGAATGCAGAATAAAACAAAATAACCAATAAAAATTAAATAAACCAATAGCTATGACCTTTACAACAAATGCAGTAATATTTTTGTAGCAGCAACATGTACCTCTTTACTGAATATCTTGGAAGACTTTATAAACAGTCAAAGAAATTCCTGCCCTTTTGAGGGAGAATAGCAGAGATTCCTGCCTGGCAGGTGTGGGAACAAACATAAAGGGGCGAACTGCCCTGCCTGAATATATGCAGTAGTTGTCAGCAGATAATTTAGGGTGATAAGTATTTCTTTGAAATCCATGCGTTTCTCAGTTCGGTGTGTTACCACTAGCTTGTTTGCTTTGTCAAAGGCCTAATATAATAATCCCTTATCTTAATTCACTTCTTATCATATTTCAGTATTCTTACGAAGAAATGGGCAGTATATGATGTTGTTATTGCATGTTGTTATTTATATTTATTTAGAATTAAAAAATACTTTTATGTACTTTAATACATGATTTCTTAAATTTTATCTCTAAGAAAAATTAAACAAGTAACCTATTACAAAAATAATCTGTGTATTTCTTCTAGATTATATGTTTTCATTTTTAATACAGTATTGAATTATAATTATTTCTTATGTCCTCAAACCAAATAGTGTCCAAACCATCCTGTTAAGTGGTCATTTCAGGATAGTTCTCCAAATGAACTTCCTGCTCCAAAGCATTGTATGCTTAAAATAGACATACTTTCCTGGGTTGTAATAAACATACCAGAAAAAATACAGTGAATACTAGTTGTGTAATAAAGTTACCCTAAGAAATAGTATTATATACTTCATCAAAGGACACATAGAATTTTGTACTTCCCTTCTGCATTACTTAAAGTTTCTGGCAGAGCACTGGGATGTTTTCATATCTTAAAGAAAATTTTCAGCTAAAATGACAGAATGTTCTTGCAGTGAGTTTTTTAGATTAAAAAGATTATAGTTGTGGCCATAAAGTATAAAAATAGGAATAATAAATCCAAGTCAAATCTACAAATAGGCAGTTGAGTAATATGTTTCATGTAGTGCAGGATTACTGTGGGGCACTGGCTGTTCATGTCATGGGAGTGAAGGGATGGGGAGGAGTGATCCGCTTACCAACTATCTGATGATTCAGTCATTTGACATTTTTATTGCAGCTCATTTATTGTATTTTATGGTCACCTCCAAGTCTGACTTTGAGGTTTTTGTGTAGGACACTGTAAACTTTCTATCCAGCATCAACCTTACATTTAGGTCTTATGTACCTACAGTAGGCTTGTTGGTTCAAGCCTGCTGCAGTAGCAGGTTAACTGACCTTTTTCTATAGTTTTATCTTGCTGCTTTTGAGTCTTTGAGTTACAATCAGTGAAAAAAACGCTCTCAGATATTTACTATTTGATTGAAAAATTGAAAGCAAGCACATTAGCATAGGCTACTCTAGACTATTTTCAAATAGAGGTTATCTTTAGAGATACGTTAGGTGAAAAACATATGTTAGAAAAGTCCAATGTCTGTTGTACTCTGGTTTGTTAGGGTTTTAAGAGACAGACTACTTATGTGTTTGCTGACCTTTAGGAATGTGTAGGTTTTTGAAAAGTATATTGAATTTTATTTTGTCTTTAGCAGAGCAGTTAGTACTGGAGTCAGGATTTTGCCTTACATGGATGTATAGCTAGCAAATAGGCTGTAGGATATATGTTGCTTGTACTGGTAAAAGGTTGGATTGGAGGGTAAAGGTCGCCAACAAACTCTGATACAGACTTAAGGCATCCTCTCAAGCCAGAAATATGGCTTGATGTTTTTTTTATAGTGAGGAGTTGTACTTCTACAAGGAGATATTGAAACATAACAGATGTTTTAAAAGAATCTGGAGGTCACAAGTATTGCATAGTTTAGGTTTATTCCATGTCTGTGTCTTCCCACGTGTGTTTGTAGGAAAACTATTGTCATTCCAATGAAACGTACTGCCCCCACCTTATATTATATATAGTCCTTTAATGAACTGTTCTCCAGACTAGGTTTTTGTACTACCTGTTATTCTACAGGCATCTGCCCAATATATAACTATGTGTTTTGTTGTTGGTTTTGGTTTTAGTTTCTCCAGCAATGGATTATCAAAACTTTGGATGATGAATTGAGAATATGGTCATTTAAATTGTGAATTATATTAATGTGTGAGCAGTTGAAGGCACTTTAGGATCGCTATTGGCTGTTGACAAGCTGGAATAATGACCTGAAATAAATCTCTTAAGAACATGTGGAAAGTGCTACACTTCAAATACAAATAATTACTCAAATAAATAGAAGATGGGGTAACTGATGAGGCAGTTGGCTTGAAGAATATGATCTGGTGATCTGTTGCAGATCATGAACAGAAGAGAATATTTTACTAATATGTAAGGGAAGGCACTAAAGTTTGCTCATTTGTAATTGTTTTTTAAAGTACCCTATATCAAAACCAGGAAGTCTTTCATCATCTCTGCTCAGTGCTATTGAGGCTCAAGTGGAGCTGTGTATCCAATTTTGGCACAGTGAGTCAAAATGGAGGTAACCAGTTGGAGAGTGTCCAGAGGAGATAAAAGTGATTAGCTGTCAAGGAAGCATGAAAAGTGAAATGAGTGAGAATTTACATTATTTGGTGCAAAGCATGTCTGTCTCTCTCTCTAGATAAACATTGAAAAAATGTTTTGTAAAGAAAGGAATAATCTCTCTGTGAAGATGACTAGGAGTAATTAATCTAGGGAGGGAGATCTAGATATTAGGAAAAAATTCTAATTGTGAGAATAGTTGAGCTCTGTAATAATTTGCAGAGGAAAGCCAAGGCATCTCTATTGCCAGAGGCTTTTAATAACAGGTTAGACAAGTGTCTGGGTTTGGCTGATTCCTCAGATGGATTAGTGTTCTCCAGGTCCTTTCCAGCTGTTTTCTCTAAGTAATTTGAAAATAACTGTAATAGAAGTAGCTTGTGTGGAAGACAGCATTGATTAGTAAAGTTGTTAGATTTTTATTTTAGACAAGCAAAGACTGTTTTTTTTCCTTCAAAGCACCAGATAATGTATTTGTTGGGTAAGTTTAATAAAGTCCCAAGAGGGAAAGACTTCTGTGCATTGATGAGTGAGCTACCTCTTACTAAATTTAGATACAAATATTATACTTCCTAACCCCTTATTTTTTTAGAAAATGTATTTGTTTTTATAGGTGCTTCTGCCTTGCACAGTTACAAAGTTTAGTATTGCCTTGAGTGCCTTTCTTCACCCTGCCTTGGCTTCTTCGATCAGTCTGGAAAAGTGAAGATGTGTTCAGTAATTTAAAACTGATATAGAAAGACACTAGGCGCTTTTGTGTCTTTCAAATTTGCTTTCAAAATTGCTTAAAAAAATTGCTGCTTCTGGTTTTATAATTATTAAGGAGGAGTCACTGTTACTTATATATTTATTAGTATCTGTATCAGAGGACCATACCTTCATAAGTTTTTGGTAATTTTTTTTTCTTTGTTTCTCTTGTGATCAAAGGGGCTTAGCTTGGACTGTTGTTGAGGTATACTATTATATGACATTAGTTTTCAATGAAGCCTTTTTTGTTTGTTTGTTTGTTTCCCCCAGGTCTCTGTCTTGAGAAGTTGCCAATTTCTTCTTCAGCTAGCAACCTCCACGTGGACCGTGAACAAGAAATCGTTACGTGCTACGAGAAGGCTGGGGATATTGCTCTTCTGTACCTTCAGGAGATAGAAAGGGTAAGCTGGAATGATTTGCTTAACTGAAGAATTGCGTGGCTTATCTTTCATTGATGTGGTTCATAACTCACCTAAAAGATGTCTAATATTTGTTTTCTTAGGACTTCAATGCACACAATTGGTCAATAAATTAGTGTGCCTTAATGAGCGTCTGGTAGCTGTCCTTCTGAGTGTTCTCTCATTCTGATCTCTTAGAAGATAGTGCTAGTAGTCTAAAAAGGGACAGAGCTCCTCTGAACTGCTGTGTATTTTCAAGATGCTGATCTGTGGCCTCTGTTACCCTATGGTAGTTCTTTATCAACATGGAATTATGGTGTCTTTCAAACATACATGTGGGAATATGTACATTGTATGTACATACTTACTAGCTTTTTCAGATAATTCTTAAAAAATAATTAATTTCAAAATGAAGCTGTGAAGATTGAAAATTTATCTTGTTGATGTTTATTTGGAACCAATAGCTTCACTGCTCTTAAATTCTCATTATAAAACTACTTGAAGGTAAAATTCTGAAGTAACATTGTACCTGTCAACAAGACTCTTGATGTATTGGTGGGATGTCCAGAATAGTAACTGGAAGTGTGTTTGCTTCAACTAATAGGCACAAACCTGGGACAAGGAAAAAAATCACCAGATATGATAACCACAAACATATGATTTTAAAATGTAGGTGAACTTGAGATAAATCTTAATAGTTCTATAAATTGGTTCAGGACAGTGTTCTCAGACTTGATAGCCCATTTGTCATTTTATCTCATTAATGTTTTCCTGTATGTATGAAAATACTGTTAAAAGTACTTGGATATTTTTCCCTAAAAGAGACAGCTGTCTATATCTGAATCTGGACTCCAGAGTTGCTCTACATTCCACACTGTGTTTGAGTAGGAAGATAGCCAAAAATTGGAGATACTATATATCTAGAAGACTGGGGTTATATTGGTGAAAGCTGAGCTTCTTAATGTTAGACAAAAGCTACAAACAGCTCTGCAGAATATTAGGCAAGTTACTGTTTTCTTTCCCACCTCCCCACCCCCCCCACCCCCATTTTATAAGTTATGGATTATGAATTATGGAAGATTAAAGTTAGGCTCTTTATTTGTAAAGAGCATAATGTTTCATGATTTAAAAGCTTCAGGCTTTTATCTGAATTTAAAGGGATACATAGGCTCTTTTATTTCCTCCTCTTGTTTTCATTTATACCATTAACTTTATCTTCTGTTTCTTAGCACTTAGCAGAAAC
>VZTV01071923.1:0-27304 GCA_013400875.1 Anhinga rufa | reverse complement strand
GTTGGTTGAAAAAAAAAAAAAAAAAAAAAAAGAGGAACAAGGGGGACAGGGGAGTGTTTTCTTAGCTGAGTTCTCTGTCTTATGATTCAGCTGTAAACTGCTTACTGGAACAATGCTGCACAGAGTTACTAGCCTACAGAAAGAGGCTACAGTCATTCAAATATGAAAACAGATTCTTTGCACAAAAATCTGCTATTTTGTTTTTGGACGTCTGTGGAAAGCTGTTGTTCTAAGGGGCTCTTACAAGAGCCGTTGGAAATGGCATGGTTTATTTCTCGTGCATAAAAATGATCATTTAAGATTCTCATCAGGCTCTTTTTCTGTTTCCCACAGTACTAAATTTAATGTATGTAGCCTCGATATGAAAAAATATGTGATAACTTTTATCTGAATCCATGAAAATATATACAATTCCAGAGGAATGTCTCACTATAAAATGTCTCCATCTAAAAGAAAGGACAACTGAAGTTTCCCACCATTTCAAACCACTACAATCATTTATTTTGGTGATGACCATAATGGGTATTTTGGATTCATTATTTTCTTTTGTTTATGTATTTTGCTTAAAATAAAAGGTTGCTTCAAAGGAAGGTATTTGAGGAAGAATACTTGCAGAGAGAGGCCAGGTTTATTTTGGCTGGCTGTTCTGGCCTATCATCTAGAGAACAACCTGCACAATTTACAGAGACCTTCAACCTGCTTATGCTTGCCTTTACCACAATCACTTTTAATGTAGAACACCTACCCTAGCTGAAATGATTTATGCTGACAATCCTTGCAAGCTGTATCAAATATTTTCTAGTAATTTTACTACTTAGATTCCCCAAATAATTGGAATACCAAAAATAGAGTGTGTTATGGGCAGGTCACTTGTACTATTTGTAGTTTTTCCACGTCCACGCTTGTACGCCCTGGCTCCAAGTGAATAGATTCCGAGTGAACCAGTTTTCGAGTGTCCTCACAGCCTTTATTCCCGCTGGGGTTCTTTCAATGATTGCTGTTATCTATTCTCACAGTTTAACTGAAAGCCTTGTGATTCGCCTGTGTTTTTCTTCAAAGCCACGGCACTCTGATGAATGCTGTAAGGCAAGTCTGAAAAATGTCTTGGATACTCCTAACTTGTTACAGCTCACGATAGCTGGCAGGGTGGCTGTAAAGCTCTGCTCTCTGCTTTGTATAAGTTCGTGCCCTTCATGTGCTACACGGCTGTGTTAACTTCTGGGTGCTGTGCTGTACCCTATATGGGATGTTATTTCTTTTGTTAGGGCCCTAACTGAATTTTTATTTCAGAATATTAGTATTTTCATCTAGTTGTTGCAGTTATCTACTGGAGAGACCCTCACGTGGCGGGTCATTCCCTGGCTGTGCACTTCAGTCTATCAGCTTTGGACCTTTGGCCTTTGCATAGATGATCCTGCCAGGGCTACAGATTCACACCATAAATCACTTTAATTTAATTGGTAAAAAACATCCTGCTTTAACAAATAGTGTTTCAGATAGATTTGGGTTAAAGTGGTGTTGATGCCTTGAGCCCAAATGCCTGACTCTTGAAACACGAACAGTGGAGAGCAGCTCTCTTGACACGTGGTGGTCTGGGGGGAGCAGTGCCATTCAGTGTGACTGACAAAGCTGTCTTTGAGTTCCTTGGGTTTCTGCTAGTCTGTGCTAGAGGTGCTGGGAACCCATCTTCAGAGTCCAGTAGGCATTACTGCATACTGGTAAAAAAGTCAAACTCCCATCACAATAATAAGCCTCACTAGCTGCGAGCATTTGGATTCCCTGCCTTCTGCTCCAGTGAAGATTGAAACTTAAATATGAACTTAAAGTAATTTCTAATGGAAATTGTTACAGGTCAGCTAAAAAAAAAACCCGCTATTATAATAGTTTGTGTAGAGGACAATTTCTTCCAGGCTGGCTTGCTATTTATCGTCATCTTTTTGAACAAAAATTTGATTTGGGTCAATTTTTGCCCCACTTCTCCAACTCCCTGTCCCAGAACACCTTGCAGAGAGCCAATGAACTGGTAATCAATGAAGCCACATTACTGTATCACGACATGACACGCAGGAGCAGCAGGCTAGGTTTGTGGGATGCTGCTAGCATTCTGATTTACCATTTGCATCTAGTAAATGCCATTATGAAAACCTATTTATATGTGATTGAGTCTTTCAGCTATAGGAGAAGGCAGCTACCTAATTCTAAAACTTAACCTTTCCTTGTGTATGATGTAGCCGTATATTACGATACCCTCCCTATAGCTTGTATCCTTCTGTTTTACGTACTTGCCATTTCCTTTTATTTCACGTGTTACTACTTCCACTGATGTGTGTATGTATGCATGCCTATATAGAGGCACATACAGAAGTCTGGGGTTGTACAGTCGTCTTTGTCCATTTTATCTGAGTTCCCATGACTTCTCCAAACTGCCAGAAAAGGCATAATTCTAAGAGTCAAGGGCTGTATTGCCTAGCTGGTTTGCTCATACAAAACACCGGTAATGGTGCATTTTGCTGTGTGCCATTTACAATACTGGGATGGTTTTTCAAGAAGTGGGGGAAAAGAGTAAGGGGTGGGAGGAGAGAAAACTACTGTCCTTCCAGCATGAGAAATAATGTTACTCATGGTAGAGTACTCTTACAAGTCATCAGTGACAATGAAATTCCTCTTAATAGGAATAAACAGCGCCACTGATCAAGAACGTGCTGCAAGGAGCTTCTTATAAAAATTACTAAACACAAATCCTAACCCAGGAGCGTTCAGAGCATTGGTATAACAGTACTGCCTTTTTAAAATTCCCTTCCAGGTAAGTCTGAAGACAAGAAAAACAAACAAAACCCCCGGATTAAGATCAGGTGCAGAAAAGCAGACCGCTGCCGGCCAAGCTTTTGCAGCGTGCAGTGCAGGGAGCACAGTACGGTGTTGTATTGAAAATGATCTATTTGCCACGGAGTATCCTGGGATAATTGAATGCTCCATAATGAGGGCGCAGGATGTGTTAATCATTCCATTTCAGCTTTCTTGACAGGAGCTTGGCAGTAAGTTACAGCAAAACAGGCACTGATACTGAAGTTTTTATTGCCACTGCCTATGTGACTGGCAGATTTTATTATTGTATTCTTCTTCCTGATTTTCTAAATGGAGAAGCAAGTTACGCTATTGCTTCTATAGGCTCTGCTGGGGGCAAATTTTTGCAAAATAACTTTCATAAAGTAAACTTTTACTTTCTCATGTGTTGGGTTTTATTTTTTTTACCCTTATCTCAGTCTTTATTAACTACCTGAAAGGAGGTTGTAGTGAGGTGGGTGTTGGTCTCTTCTCCCAGGTCACTAGTGATAGGGCAAGAGGAAATGGCCTCAACCGGCATCAGGGGAGGTTTAGATTGGGTATTGGGAAAAATGTCTTCACTGAAAGAGCGGCCAGGCCCTGGATCGGGCTGCCCAGAGGGGTGGTGGAGGCACCATCCCTGGGGGCGTTTAAAAGACGTGTAGACATGGCACTTCAGGGCATGGTTTAAGAGACGTGGTAGTGTTGGGTTGGCGGTTGGACTTGATGATCCTAGAGGTCTTTTCCAACCTTAATGATTCTATGATTCTATCCTATTATTTTTTTTAAGCCTCTATTTAGTCTGTTTAGCCAGAAAGCTGAAAACTCTAGACAGCTCTATCTTCTGGAGAAGTTAAGACTTGCTTAGCCATATATGTCTTAGTCAAAGTGGGGGAAATAAGCTATTGGAAGAGTTAATTCCTTTTTATACAGCTTATTGTGCATGCTCTTTTTCTTCTGTAAACGAACTTTATCTGTCAGAGGTGCTTCTGTGTGTATACTACTGTTGTACAGCCCCTTTATAAACTTCCTGTGTCTGTTGCCTGATGGTAGCAGAACAAGCCACTGGGTTTCACCAAGCTGACATCTCTTTCTTGAGGCTGAATCTGTTACTTGCTAAGAAATAGTCAGGCATGATTTTTCTTTTTAATAAGCTTTATACAAGGCATTTGTAAATCGTGAGCTGTGGATTGCCTGTTGTCCTACCAACTCTTCTCTGTCACAATCTTAAAATATTCCTATGGTTGCAGTAGAAATTGCACTGACTTTTAAAATGTATTTCCATGTAATCAGAATGTTTGTGTTTTATGAGCTTTAATAGCTGTTTTTTAAAATAAATCAATCTTGTTCCATAACATGTGCATTCATATCTGTGGGATCATAAACCTGAACTTCCCGTTTATGCTCTGGCACTGCAATATTAACAATCAGGACAATAGAAACCCATTTGTGGTTTTTTTATATGAGTGACACTGGAGTCCTTTTTGGAGCACTTGGTAAGACGCCATGTTCTCTGCTAATCAATCTGTTGTAAAACCATTGAAGTAAATGGAGCTTTGGCAATTTTTCTGCTTACAACCTGCTTCGCAGACTTCATCTGAGCTCTCTATACACAGGGACTCTCCTTGGACTGGGGCTGCCCCAACACCCAGTTCCAAAATGCTTGAGCTGTATCAGTGATTTGGAGCACTGACATTCTCTGAGGACATGGAGATTAATGGTGAATCCTCCCTTTTACTTATATGTGTTTGGAACGAAGTGCTGCACAGAAAGCCAAGGAGCCATCAGTGGCAGTGAATTTCAGCTGAAGGGGCTGGAGGACGAAGACTTCAGCGCCTCGGTGGCTGATTTTTTGTCTTCATCCTGCTCTTTTAAGCAGCAGCTTTTCTTTACATTAGGGAGCTTACTGTTTTTCTCCCAGGATTATTCAGAGGTTCAGCAGTGACTGTTGGGTTCCAGGACACAAAACATTATGTTTTACTGCCTGTAAGAAAGCATTTTGGGTAACGCTGAGAGTTTCATGTACAACAAATGATTCTAGGTTTTCAAAGATATAGCATTCTCGATAGAAAATGACTGTGATTTATTTAGGGCTTAATCTCAACATCAGTGCAATCAGCAAAATGTAAAACTTCTGCCTTCCTTTCTCTCTCATAAATTCTCCATAACCACACATATCTGGAAACTAATCCATCAAGATCTTTCTCCTACGTGCTGGGAACAACGAGTAGTCTTAGTAATGTGGGAAGTGAATGGGTGTTGACATTATGAAGGTAATTTCAGTAGATGGAAACTAATAGATTTTTGTGAGGTTCTCTTCATACGATAAGAAGAAAGGGCATAGAAATGTTTAGCTAGGAGGAGACAGACTATAAGAAAACAAAATCCATAGTTATTAAATAGTGTCAGCTGTCTGGACTTCTTTAATCAGAGCTGTGTTTGAGTACTAGATGTCTAAACCACTTCAGAAGATATTAATAGGTGCAAGATAACAAAATAACCCAAAGTTATTACAATCTTATACCTTTTATAAAATAACTTTAACTGCAAATTGCATTCAACTGCAAGAAAGGAAATAATGTCCCAGAGGCATTTCAATTAATTGCTATAGTTAATTACGCTCATAATTTTACTTGTGTGACTAATTATAATCAGGTTTTATGGATATATATGGATTTATTTCTGATACTAAAAGCCCCAAACAGCAGGTTATTTTTAGGAAATACATTTAAACTTCATAATGAAAACTGCATGTTCCCCTTCTCGACAGTTGGCTTGAATGAGTTGTACCTGTGTTCAGAAAGTTGGGAGGGAATCAAGAAGACAAACTGCCCGGGCTCTGACCAGCCTGGCTGAGCAGGTCGCTGTGGCCCTGATGATACTGCGCTGTTGCTCGTGCTCCCAAATTCTTTGATTGCTTTTCATCCTGCAACGGACACCAAGTCCACATCGGTGGCCCCGAGGTGTTGGCCAGCTCCACCAGCGGTGCCTGGAAGTGCACTGAAAATGTTTCCCCTCGTCTCTGCAGCTGCCAGTGCGGCACTTTGCAGCAGGCTCCTCAACCAGCCCAAAGCAACGGTGCTTTCGGGGGGTTTTCTTGCAGTGTGATGCTTGCTGCTGTGTCTCTGCCACCCGAAGCCCCAGGGCTGCCTGAAACACCGTGGGGAAGGCAGCGCCTGCATGTTTTACTCTCCGGGACGAGCCCCCAGCAGCTGCCCGTGGCAAGGGGGTTGCCAGGCGTGTTGGGCTCCCCCCAGCCTGACTGAAAGGGACCCTCAGAAGATGGCGGCCAGCAGCAGCCGAGGTCTGTGGGTGCCCAACCCCTAGCGTGCCACCCCTGCTGTGCTGTGAGGGTCTTTTTTTCTTTTCTCCCCTTTTTTTCATTTCCCCCCCCCGTTTTTTTCCTTTCAGTTCACTTTTTAAGTGGCAGGACTACCCTGCCCGGCATTTGAACCTGGCTTCGGTAGCGGTGGATGCTGCGGCCTGCCCGCCCGCCGTGCTGCCATGCCCACCTCAGAGGGGCTCCGGCCCCCGCCGGGCCGTGCTGCCACTTCCCACAGCCTGTGAGCCGCAAAGCAGTGAGTCAGCCCTGTCTGCAAAGGAGATTACAGACGGGGAAATAACGCTGAGAAAAACAAGGTGCACAAAGACTTGCTATGCTGAGCACTGCCCCAGGAGCATCCACACCTCAGACAGGCGGCCCCGGGTGCCTCGGCTGCTTCCCTATGGGTGCGTCTCCTTGGGTTGAAACAGATGCTTTCGTAAGGCTCTGTAAGGAGCAAGTGGGAGATGCAGCATACAAGCAAGGTGGGTTTCAGACGCTTCTTGTGGTGTATTTCCACAGGTGATGCTGCTCCCCATGGGATCATGGTCGGCCACATCATCCCCTGTGTCTGCGGGGAGCAGCCCGCCAGGCTGGGCAGCATGGCTGCCAATCGCGGGTTCCTCATGTGTGTTTCTTCAGTGCACCTCAGCTAGAGTTGCCTTGGATTTTCCACAGGTATATATTAATTTACCAGTAAATCCTGCATTTCCTTTTTTTTTTTTTTTTAATTTTTATATGATTTTCTCCTATACGAAACATTTTCCACAGCCGCCTCTGGCTGCACAGAGCTACCATGCCATTTTTTCTCTGTCATTGAAACTTCTCTAAATCCTATGTCATCTGTAGTGCTGATTGGAAGAAAATCACCATGTTGACTTTTAACTCTATTGAAAAGAGCCTCACATCTCTGAGCATGATCATTTTTGTGGTGGAGTGTTATCTCCTGTATAAGGTACAGTGATAGGCAATGGGTCTCCCTGGCTCTGGATCAGAGATGGTTGATCTCACACCTGGTACTAACACATTTATTAGACTTCAAAACCAGCCTGGGAAGGCTCCTCTGTATCCTTTTTTGATTACAGGTGGATGGAGGATATTTTACATGGATTTCCCATGTGCCATCTGTTTAACAAGAAGGCTGCTGGCTGTGCCGGCAAGTGCTGTCTTCTCTGTGAAATCCACTTCTGGATGGGCAAAGGAGGAAAGGAAAAAGCAAAAAGCTTTATCCTTTTCTCCAAGCGGTCATGGAAAAATAATTCTCTACAGAAGAAAATTGCATTTTGAGCTCATGTTTGTCAGCAGGAGGAGCGGACCATACAATGAAGCTGGGAAGTTTGTTCAAATTCTTTGTGGATAATGTAAATATATTTCTTGTGAGTAATGGCTAGGTTTCCTTGTCTCTTTCTGCTTCCTGAGAAAATGTTTTGCTGAAAACATATTGAATTAAGAATATTTTTTTTTGTGCCTGCCCCCTCCTGTCATCCCCCCTGCTCCCCACTGATTGTCAGATGACTGTGACAGGAGTTAAGCTGGGCCTGTTTTCATATGGCAGATCTGCTGCTTCACCTCTCAGACCTCTGAAGGCTTGCACTCAAATCAAGGTCTGATTCAGAACTGGAAAAGGATTGGGCTTTGGGTGCATTATACACAGCACGTATTCTCAGCTTGGTATATTTTTAGAGATGGGGAGGGCCTACTGAAGTCTGGTGAGTCCCTAGCTCCTGTTCAACCTTACGGTGAATGGACTCTACCACAACTGCCGTTACAGGCAAACCCTGAACCAAAATGCAAGCTGCCTCCAACGGGCAGAGTTCTCACAAGCAAAGCTACATCCAAACTTTGATAATCTCCCAGGACGTTTTGGTCTTTACGCTCTGGAATACGATCAGTTCATATGTCTGGTTTTCTGCAATTCAAATGCTCGTCTACCTCTGAATTGATTCAGACTGACAAAGCCCCTGTTGGTCTTTTTTTGTTTAACCCTAAAACATATATCTCTAGTAAATTTTAGTTTCCAGTATTGTTTCATGTTCTATTGTACTCCAGTTCAGTTTTCGGTCACAGAAGCTAGGCGGTCTTCAACTCTGGCTCCAACATATGTGAAATGTATTAGCAGAGTTCTGTCTTAACTTTTCTGTACGTGGGAAAATACTGTTCTTTCTGGGTCTTTCTAAATACCCCTGTTCCTTCCCCCGCCCTTTCCTGTATTATCACAGCTTGGCTATTAGTTCTTCAGGAGTTACTGTTGCTTCCTAGTGTCTTCGCAATACAAGAAGTTTCATGCCAAAGGTAGTGTAGACATAATTCTTGAAAATCTGTGCCTGAAGCTACCTGTGGAACAGCAAATGACTTTTCCATACCTATTGTCACAAAAGAAAACCAAATGTCCCACTGGAAGCCTTCCTGTCTTTTACTGTTTTTTTAATCAAATAGCTTTTGCTGTAGATCTGTATTGATCGACTGCATTAATACTAGTCCTGTAATTGTCACGTCCTGCACCAGAACAGAATGTGTCTGCCTGGTTGCAAAGAGGTGCCTCTGACAAAGAACAAATTGAACTAGATCATTGACACAGATGCAGATTGTAGCGTTTCCCTTTTCCTCCTTGGCATAAAATTCAGATTCACTCAACAAAAATGGTCATACTTGTCTATTCAGATTTTATTCATGCTGAGGTTTGTGCAGAGGAGTTCTCACAAGAGGACGAACAAGCTTTTCAGCAGATTTTTTGTCTCTTCCTCTTAGTTATGTTTTAATATATTTCATAGTAAATAAGATCCTCCCTCGTCGTAACTAATTGCTGTAAATGCTCCTCTCTATCCACATGGTAAACTGAGGCGGAACAACCTAGCGGAAAGTTGCCTCCATGAATCACTAGCAATAAATGACAGCAGACCCAGGTCCTCCATAGTTTCTTCTAATCATTCTTAGGATGAAATGAGAATAATTTCATTCAGATGAAATGAGAATCACTTCATGAATTAGTAAATAATCTGAATGGAGAAGGATGGTGGGCTCTTACACATACTCCCAGTAGATGCAGGGGGCTTTTTTAGTGCAAAAGGCATTGTTCTCAGTAGAGGCATCCTGAGGAGTATTCATGTCACTGGTCTTTAAAACAGGAGCTCCCAGGCCTACGGGACTTTTGTGTGTGATTCTGCTCTTTACCATGTTGCTTGTAAATCTCGAAAGAGAAATAAAATATGAGCCTTTCAAAATACTTCATTTTATTACTTCTTGTAAAACACCCTGAAAACAAAGCATCTTTCCTCTTAATTTCGTGATGCATTCTCTACTTGTGGGATGTTGAGGGATGTAACGGACATAGCTAACACAGAGATGTTCAACAGATGGGTAAGTAGGCGACTGTGTATCCTGGTTAACTAACTAGCCAAGTGTTTGTACAGAGGTGAAGTTAGACTGGGTAAATTCATGGTGCCCTTTCCTTCACTGTAAGAAATCTGCCTGTCCTCTACCTGATGGGCTGGGTGTGTGCACCAGCCCCGCTGAGCAAGGTGCTGTACTCAAAGCAATTTTGCTCTGTGTAGATAATACTCAGGTGACCCCTGTGAAGTAAAATCTCCAGAAGCCTATTGACATCAGAAACATCCCAAGGTACTGCAAATCCCTCCCTCTCCCCCTCCCCCCAAAATGCAAACCCAACCATAAACATTATGAAGAAAATAGGAAAAAAAGTCACATTCCTTTTCTGAATGAGTGTTGCATGGATTCCCCTTCAGCAAGGACAAAAGAAATAAAAACTCGAGGCAATGAAAATACAGGTCTCTGTCCAACTTTAATCTTTCATTTATGTTTGCTTCTCAAAAGTTTTTCAGTTAGCTAAAAATACAGTTAAAGTCTTAATCAATCCTCTAAACTTAAAAAGGTGAATTTGCTTTCCTATGTAGTTTTTTTTAAGCTTATATTATTGATTGTTAAATAAGAAAATAATTTTTCACCCTGCTTTTTCTCCTTTGGTGAGCTGTGGTTAGTCTCACTGCCATGATTTTTCTGAAAATGGCCATATAGTTGTAGCCTAAAGTCATCTCTGCAAACATTGCCCTAAAGAAAAACATACAAGTCTGCTAATATGAAATCCTGTTTTGGTGTGGCCAAAATCTACAATTCTAAAGGAAGATGTAACATGTTATATGGCGATAGCCAAAGAAAACAGTTATGTCTGTCTTCAGGGAGAGAACTGGAATAATATAAGGAAATCCCATTTCCTAATATATTGAGCTCTTCTGTAAGTAATGGGATAAGATCTGAAGAAATCAGTTCAAATCACAGTCTTCTTGGAAAAACTATGAATCTTAACCATATATTAATATTTTGCAGGTATGTTATTATACAAAAAAAAAAAAGGTATAGAAATGTTCACACAGAAATGTTCAAACTGAAATTTAAAACCTTCTAAGATGTGATACTGGAAAAAGCCATTTCTTGAGCTGTCCCATTTTATTATGCAAAGTCTCATGCTTCAAATGCAGCCCTCCAAAGTGCGGGAATTTCCACACATGTGCAACAGGTACATGTGGTTGAGCTTCCCTTTTTCTTTCTAGCACATCATATCGGCCATGGGCATCCCAATGCAGGATGCTGTACTAGGCTGAATAAATAGGCTTAATAGAGAAACCTGAAATCCAGAATCAGTAGATCAGATTAAAGGAACCCAGTATCCTTATCTAAAAATTAATATTCTGAAGGCAGAAGGGGGGGAAATTGTGTTAGTACAGCTGAAATTTGTCACATATCCTTCACGAGGTAGGTTGACCCAGATGTTGCTCAATTGTGTGTGAGCATTTTTTCCTTGCTCTGTGTTGTACCTTCATGTAGGACAATGTAGGGATGGTAAGAATTACTCCACGTGTTACTGTCTTCCTGATTTGCAGTGTTGAATGTAAACATGCTCCAAGCAAAACCGTTCATAGGCACTTAAGAACAGATTCCTCTTGAAGGTCTTCTGTATAGCTTGTAAAGTGTCCTTCCAGTGTTGTGTTAGAACTACAAGTTTGCAGAGGATCCATCCTAATGCTTTAAGTGTTTGGGTTTTTTTTTAATTTTGAATCTTCATAGCTTTATCTCACAGTTCCTTTGAACTCTTGTGATTTAGTGCAATGGGTTTCATTTTATGTAAGAGCAGCAACAGAAGTCCTTGGTTAGTGTCTGGAGGAGGAGAAGGTTAAATTATGTGTTCAGATGTGATTCATGAGCTGATAGTTAGAGAGAATACTTGATACAAAAGAACAACAGCAACAACAAAAAACCCTCCAAAAAGCCCAGAATCTTGCATGAGGTGAGAAGTGTTCATTGGAGAAGAGAACTCAGGATGTGGGTAAGGATCAGGACCAACATTAGAACCTTAGCAGTAGGCAGGAGGGTGCTGGCACTGGACCAGTACACCTTTCGTTCGTTCAGAAACTGAACAGGCCGGAAATTTTCAATCATGCGTGTTGAGTTCTTCCCATCAAAGTGAACTGTTGAGAACTGAGAAATCTGCAGACATTGAAGAAAAAATAGATGGTTACATTCTTTTTCCAAGGAACACTGGAAACTGTGATATATAAATCTGCAGTGCCTTACCCTGTGGCATTGTTTTGAACTGTGTGGATGCATTAAACCTTGCAGGAAACAATGTGATGGAAGCTACTGCCAGAGATCACCAACAGATGACATCTTTCAGCCTTGGAAATCATGGGGACTTCCTGTCTGTGTGAGCCAAATGCTTTGTCCAGCTCAAGGACCTGGTTACACCAGTCCTCTTGACTCACACAGTCCTGTCCTTGTCCATCGCGTCACAGTGACACAATGTAAAGCGACTAGGATTTCTTTCTTCACTTCAAATTTCGAGCTGCTTCAGCAAGAAGCTGGCCCAGAGCAAGCAGATGCTCACTCTTGCGTACTGTGCTATGCTGACCTGTGTGTGGCTGAGCATTGCCTAAAGTGGTTATGAGAACACTGCAGGTAAGGGACTACAACACAGATGCTGGCTCTCAGCCAGGCTCTGCTGGCTAGAAGGATTGCTGACAGCCCACTCCAGGGCATCTGAATTTTTTAATCACGTACTCTGTCAGCTGCACAATCTGCATTTTGGAGGCGGTCATGATTCACCCTCCTAATCCTCTCTGTAGGACAAAAACGATTTGCTTAAAGCTGATGCTGATAGACTCAAAATTTGGATTTTGAAGTGTTCTGTTCTGATATCCTATTACTTACAAGAGGAGAAAAGCAGTGAAGTTTGGGGGTGACCAGGTGACTCCAGCAAAAGCGTTGCTGACGAAGCGCTGAGCTAGGTGTTTACCTGTGGGTTTTTTTGGCTGTCTTTTCACATCACCATTTCCCCTTCCTTCCCCTTTCCTGCCATTTTTTGAGAGATGATTTAATAGGGTAAAAAAACTGGCACTAGGGACTATGTTTAGGCTAATGCCAAGCACGTGCGTGTGTGTCATAGGAACAAAGCAGTGGAGCAGCTAACGAGTCTGTGTTAAACTGTGTGAGTGAGCAGGCAGCTGAAGGGGCAAAATAACCGTAAGCAGACCTTCCAAGCTATCTCTCCCTCTGCGACTCACCTGAGAAATATTGAGTTCAACTGGCTTCTCAAAGACTGTCCAGATGACGCCCTCATGGCAGTCAGGAGTGGTGAGGGAGCCCTCATAGCGATAGTACTTTTCAAGGTCTTCCTCAGGTGGAAGTAGAGAACTCAGTGGCAAAGGCTCCATCTGTGCTGCTTTCCCTAGACAAACCACGTGGAAACAGTGCTTGTAACAAGCGCGGCTGCAGGTATTGTTCGCATTTGTCTTCAAATGCGGCTGCTGCTCGTGGCTGTGCAGAGCCCCAGCCCCACGCGCGCTTCCCGTGCTGCCTGGGCAGCCGCACCGTGCTGCCTGTGAAATCCCTGGCTGCCCAGCGCCGGATCCCACAGAGCACGCGTTACGCACACCTCTTGGCTTCACACGCTGCATGTTTTTCTTCTCACTTTGCTTCCTCCTGCAGAAGCAGGAATATTCATTCCAGTGCTGGGGAGTTTCTTCACTGCAAATATGGAGACCTAGATTTTCTCCCACCTGCAATGCTCTGAGTGTTTGACAAACTAACCTTTATCTTTTGGCTTTGCCTTTCAAGCAACAATCTCTACTGTAATTAGAACAGGACGGGACCATGAACTACCTGGTAGTATATGTGCTCAAAACAAATATTTATTGCATTTTGACCAACACAAGTGTCTTACCTTTGTATTTAATATTCTCCAATTCGTTTATGAGAGGTGCATAGTTTTTATTTTCTTCTTCAACCTGAAATGGAAATATTTTGATTCCAAATCATACACTTCTCAATGACTGGTTGCTCTAAATTAATTGTGAATAAAACAGAAAAGAACCACAGGCTAAAAGATAACAGCAAGCAGAATATAGAAAAAGGTAAAGGAACTAAGTGCCTTAGTTCAGAACACTGCATGCCTGCGGGAGGTAGGGAGGCTTAGGTCTTGGACTACTGTAACATTAACACAGTTGGTCACTCAACCAAATTGCTGGTAGATTTGAGATGGGCAATTAAAAATGGGCTACCTACTTTTATAAAGAACGCTAACACAGCCACACCATCTGGATTTTTCTTCGCTTCTTTTATATCTGAAACGTCTTCTCGTATGTGGACAATATGAAGCTGTAACACAATAGTCAAGGCCAATTATTTGTTCATTGTCCTCTACAGTTCATCGCTGTAAGTGCAGCCTGGCTGCTTCTCTGCACCGAGGCTGCAGCGGGGCCAGAGCTGCTGTGCTGCTCACAGGCTGGGGACAGACCCGAGGCAGGAACTATGCAGTAAGTGGGCTACAATTTGAAACTTCATTCATCAACAATGGCATCATTTCATACATCTCCCCAGAAGGTGAAGCACTCTGTGGGCTGCTTGCAGCCCTCAGTTTTCAGCCTGGGCAGTGGAACAGGCAGATTTTTATGTCATGGTTTGAAAGGGGGGTGGTTTCCTTCTACTAATCCATGTGTATCAGCACTTGCGACTTGTCTTGCCTTGAGGGAACTTATTTTTCTTTTGGTTGCACAGGCCAATTCATGGTTGCAGTCCCAGAAATGAATATATAATCTGAACAAGCAGTGTGAGAAGGTGATCAGACTGTAGAGACTTTGAAATATTTCTCCTCCCAAAAGGCTATATAATTGCAGATTTGTTTTCTCTCCTGTGCCTTTGCTATGCAAAGCTGGCGTGTTTTCCTGTGTATTCTGGTTAGGGAGCAACGAGCAACCAACGTGTCCTTGGTTCTTTATTTCCACTGCTGGGGTTTCATAAGAGAACTAGCCAATAGTTTTTGTGCAACAGCATCTTAAAAGCCAGAGTTCTTGAGTCAAAACCATAACCCACAGTCTCACCTACCTCCATGGCTTGTTTTTCTCCATCTATGCTGTGCTCTGACCCAGGAAGGTATTGCTGCCCACTTTGGACTCCCCAGTGCAAATGAAATTCTATTGCCTTGTATTTTCTTCCCAGGCCTCCACCTCCAATTTTAGGGGTTGTGCTTAATGTTACTTTAACTGGGGAAAAAAAATAAGTAGTTTAAAAAAAAAAAATCAGACCATACTTTAATAGTATTTGAGAGTAGAGAGATGCATATTCTTGAGATTCAAGTTTATCCTTAAGTTCCAGCTTGGTTTTTCATACTGAATCATGGAATCACAGAATGTCCTGAGTTGGAAGGGACCCACAAGGAGCATCAACGCCAACTCCTGTCCCTGCACAGGATAGGCCCAAATTTACACCATAACCCCAAATTTACACTCTGCAGAAGCTGAACTCTTACAGAATGCTAGCTGAGGTTCATTTGAGATGAAAGGGAGAAATATCATAGCCCACTTCCGAGTAATATGCAACAGCATTTGGGCATCCCTCTGCAGCACAGCACTTGGAGATTGTGTTCCCATTTCTACCTAGGATTTGCTCTGTGAACTTGAATGACCTGTGTAGAACCTCACTTGCTGGAGAGACGAGCTACCCATTACTTCAGTTGAATAAATAATAATAAAGCAAATAAATTTTATGATACTTGTTTCCCTTTGTAAAATGGAGGAAATGGGCAGAGCACTCTTTTGGATTGTTCTGGGGAAAAGGTTTTATAGACTTTTATGGCATCCATTAGATATCCTTCGGAGTATCATCGGGTTAGTTGCATTTTGAAGAAAACGGGGAAATAGACTGTCTTCCCTTGATTGCACTGAGGGGACTTGTAGGGATTTGTTCACTGCCATTATAACCCCAGGAGTCAGAACTACTTACACCTTTCAGAAGACCCTATATGACTTCATTTTTTGTCTAGGAGAACACCCTCTATCAAAGTATTCTTAAAAGTAAACTTGAACAGAGTTTATTTGGTTTTTAAGCATCGTTTCTATCTCCCATTGTTTGCGCTGTAACATTTGTTTTAGGCAGAGTTTAAAGATATTATGTTTTAATTTAGAGTAGTGTTGCAACTTAAGCCTAAGCACCTAAGTCATTGTGTCTATTTAATGTGATGCTTGATCTGTTGTTAACAGCAAACCAAAATTTCCTTAGAAGATATTTTCTAGATATAAATCACCATCAATTCCTGTGCTTGAGGCATTTGGGATGTATTATTAAAATTTACTTATTAAGACCTCTACATTAAGCACAGTGTTTTGCTTTCCATAGGAAAGATTGTTTTGACCTGGATTGAAACCCCAGAGATTTCATTTCTATTCTGAATTCCAAATTACCTGGAAGCTTGCATGAGTCATTTAGTTACTTTGGTTTTTTATCTGCAAATGGATGAGTAACCTGTCTTTGTTGGTTTTGTTTATTTGGACTGTAGAATCTTTGAGACACTGACCTTTGCTATCTGCACATCATCGAACATAATGATAGTCTAATCTCACGTAGATCTTCTAACTGCAGCTGTAATTCAAGCAATAACAGTTCCAGTGTTGTACTCATTGTAGCACAGGAACTGGTTGCCATTAGAAGGAAGAAATTTAAAAAGCCCGGATTAAAAACCTAATCCTCTTGCATGTCTGGGAAAGATGAAAACTCTGACCAATCCTTATGAATATTAATTTTGTATAAAACATATTTCTATGCACAGCAACTGTAATATGGAGATTCTAGAATACCATTCTGTAATGAGAAAGTCATTAACCCATACACTAGTGAAAAGTCAAAACACGTCTTTTTCTTATGGTCTGTCAAAATACTGATATTTTAAACTAGAATCTCTGGCTGTGAAAATTGCCCCAGCCATCTACCTTCCTACCTTTCCATTTTAAGTTAGGAAAATAATTGCCACTTGCAACTTTCCATTTTAGGGATTTGGCAGTTAAAACCATCCATCTAAGACTCTAAGAACACCTATAGATAATTTGAAAAAAAAAAAGCAACAGATTTATTTTTAAAGTAATTTAGAATTTAATTGTGGAAGCATCATCATTAGTATTGCTTTTAGTGAAGAAAAGTGGAGGAAGTCAAACAGTGCTAAATTACTATTCACTGATTCACTGTTTACTGAATCTGTAAGTAGCTGATCAAAAGCTCACATTAGATTACTTCCTCGTGCAGAGAAAACAAGTTGAAATCTGAGATTTCAGCTCATTATTTAAAGAACTAGTAAGACACACACACTGCAAGCCTCTAGTTGAATGACTTTCCCACATTACGCTCTTCTTTGCAGAATTCTTCTTTGTGCAGAAGCAAAAGTCAGAAGGGGCAAGCCCAGAAATGAAGGGTATAGGAACATTCAGCAGAAGTTATATACCGCTGCCAAAAGTGTTGCCTTAAACACCTACACCGACCTACCTCCTAGTCCTAGAGCTTCCCTAGACATCTGGAGTTCTGTTTCTGCATATGCACAGGACCAATTTCTGCTGAGACATTCAAGGACCATGTGCAAGATCCAAAAACCAGATAATTCCCACAAAGTTCCCAGAAGACCTTGGTTCAGACAGTTTCACTTCTGCAGAACAGGGGTGCTATCTTATTTTCACTTGCTTGCTTTCAAGTAGCAGTAGTGATAGCTAACACCTTGCCTAGGACATGGAAGAAGCAAATGGACGGTTCCAAGTGAAGGCACAAGTAAATCCCATAATAACAGGAATAATTTGACAGTACTTGCCTGTATGTCCATTATTTTCTATGTTCCATTTTGAAGATCCCTTCACATCATATCCTTCAAAATTCAGTGGCTTAAGGTTCTTGTCGTAAACAACATTTTTGGTGACAATATTGATAGGTGACTGCTTGTTCCCTTTGCAGGTGACATCTGTTAGATGCCACTGCCGAGGATCTATATAAGGATGAAGAAAATAATTTTTTCCCGTAGACTGCAAATCCTTGATAAAGCCAAACCACCAAACAGTGAATAGATTCTTGCTTGGGAAATTGGAGACATCTTTGAAGAAAAGGTCTTTCCATGTTGGAATTTAATACCGGAACTTTCTTAGCATGTCACTTTTTGTAGTTTTAAAAATATTAATATGTGTCAAGAATGTTCTGTTAAGCTTAATAGGAAAATACGTGCATGTAAATGGCTGTAAAAGAGAAAGTGAGCTACCGCTGAGGTTGGCTGAACTATAGAAACTATAGAAACTTGGAAACTATAACAAAAACCCATAAGAAAGTGGTGGTGGTGCTGGGTGTGAAATGCTATTCCCAGCACAGTCCATTCCAGGGAGGGCTGGGCAGGACCCAGGGATGAGCAAGGGAGCAGGCAGCCCAGGTGGATGCTGCTGGTAAAGCAGGTGTAGGTGTAGGTAGAACATTAGGATTTTTCATAACTGTCCTCAAGAATTTAAATAGTTTTCTATACTCAGCCTGCTGGGATCATTAACTCAGGAGCATATTTGGAGTTATTTTTATATTTGTAGCGTTATCTTTGGCTGAAACAAAATTAAGAGTTAGAACAAACATTGGTATTTTCAAAATACCCTTCTTTAGGTATCCTGTTTAGCGCTTAAGTTTGTGTATAACATGATCATGCAGCATTAAATGCTGAGTTGTGTGAATTTTTGCATTATGTCTATAAAGAGGCCCCTTGCAAAACAGAAGAATTCAAACACGGATGTGAATGGGAAAATAAATTGTTTAGCAGTACCTTCACAGTGTGGATGTTCATACTTCTGTGACTGATAGCACCAATGGCCTCCAACTAAAAAAAAAGAAATCAGATACTGAAAATTAGATGAAAGAAAAGCTGTACAAATTGTCCCCCCCCAAAAAAAGCAGATGTGAAATGTATTCGCAACTTTTGATCCTCACAGAGTGGTAACTGCGCACAGTTTTGACAATGTCTTGGTTTTGTCTGCCTGATTTTTTAAGAGTCAGATGTTTAATTTCTTAAATATATAAACAGAGTCTGGTAGAGGTGAGTGCTGTGGCTGTAAAGTGCAGAGCACACCATCCAGCGAGTCTAGCTGGGTTCTAATATCAAATAATTCAGAGGAGAGCATAAAACCCCTGCAGCAGGCAGCTCTGTCTCTCTCTGGATCTCCTCCTGGTCTTGAATGAATCAGTTTACACCTGTTAATATTCCTTCCAAAAACACGATAGCATGAAATAGAAGAACTCTGGATTGGTTGCATTGGACATTGGTTTTGAAACTTTGGCTTCAGCAACCTCTTGACGCAAAAGTTCCACATCTGAATATATGTAGTATTAAAATCAATTTCCTTTTATCGATTCTGTACTTGCCATCCTTTCATATACTTGTAAATTCACTTATGCGAGATGACTTGTCTCACTCCATTCCAGGAACTATTTTAAAGATTACTTGGTGCAATAAGGAATTTTAAGAAATGAAGGATCTCATTTCCTGAAAGACATGAAGAATCTTTATTCTAACTCAGCTGTGATCCCACACAGATGGTTGCAAAATTTTTCATTACTACATCTTAATCTTACTTTTTCATTGTCAGAAGGAATGAGAAATTCAGAGGAAGAGAGCTGATGTAACTTAAGTATGCGTTGATCTAGTCAGGAAAGCAAGCACTATTTTGTTCATCGCAGCAGGCTTCAATGGCTGTTTATGACAGTTATAAAGTTTAAATGGACTTCAACAGAAACAGTTCTCTGGCTATTTAACTTTAATCAATAACAATTCAAACCCTCTGATAATCATGATTAATACTATAGTTTATGTTTGCCTCTGATTAGTAAATTATAGACATTTTAATAAATGGCTAATCGATTTTTAGAGATTATTATGGGTGGAGTCTGGTCATTAGATTGCTAACCACCATCATTTGTGGTCTTTTATAATACATCTGCTGGAAGGCTCATAACTGCTTTTAACACCTTTATCTTCATATCAGTAGCATAGCGATACCATCCATTAAGTGTTTAGAATTAGTTATAAACAGAGTCGTGATATAAAATGTGGCAAGCTGTAACAACAGAGGGAGACTTGGATGAGCCTGTGGCGATTAAGATAATCTTGAAAAAATGATATTGTTTTAGTTCATCTCTCACAAAAATTAAATTCATGCTGAAAACTATAAATAATGTTGACTCACTTTCTAGTTGAGCAAATCTTTAGTAATGTTGAGAAGTAAGCAACACTGCTGCATTCGTATTGTAAAAACTGTATGATTGCTACATTGTTGTTCTGCTATTATTTTGTAATTATTAAAAAATTGGTTTCAACAAAGTTTTGTTTTCACACACTTCTAAACGTTCACAAACCTTAGCTTTAGGACTTGCCATTTCTAAAACGGATTGCTGCATTTCCTCAGGCCCGTGTACACCAGACAGCGGCCAGACCTCCAGCAGCACCGAGCAATTTCTCATCTCCACTGGGAAACCTCAGAATCAGAAGTTCCAAGCACAGAATGTCACCAAGTGCCTTAATCAATATTTTAATCAATAAATGCTTAGCAAATACTAGGTAAGCCAATGTTCACAATGCTTGATTATGTTTCATATGTGTTCATGTTTGCATGGACTGCAGACATATTTTTGGCAACTACTCTAGCCCAGTGGTCAGTATATGCTTTAACAACGGCCGCACCAGCACCCTGTGATTGGGAGTGGTCTTTCTTTGCAGGTTATATGTGCATGAACCTTCAGGAGAAAAAAGCTGCACCGTGGGGGAATAATCTGGACACAAATGTTTTAAAGGTGGTAGCAACCATGTGGCATGAGAGGATAGTTACCTGCAAAGATTTGGTCTCAAACTCTTTTGGATGTGAGTTAAACCAGAGAGGAAAGTTGTCACGTGAGAAATCAAGGTCAGTTGAAGTATTCCGGTCTGTTTACTGTAAGTTCTTGGAACAAGATCTAGTATTCTGGGTTTGTATAGTGCCTTGCACAATGGGAGTTTGATCATGACTTAGACGTCAAAGCATTACTGTAATGCAAATCACATTTTACAGTCAATATGATTCACAATTAGGAGTAAAGGCAGCAAGTTCATTGTTCATTGGGTGCAAGGTTGTGGAGCTTTTAGACCATGACCATAGAACTACGAAAATCAAAGACGACCACAGGAAACACTGACGGAAGGTAAATATCACCAAATCGTATTGTCAGTGGTCCTGATAGTGTCTCTGTACCAGAGGAGTGAAATGGAAGTGGGTTATGGAGCCTTTCACTGCTGAGTCAGAGTCCAATCCTTGTCAAACAAAGCAACCACTGACTTTTTACCAGCTGATGGGTGTTTGGCAGGCTCTCTCAAACAAGCTTGTGGGTTTCAATTGCACAGTAGATTGGCACACTAAAAAACTTTCAGCCTGCACATCAAGATAATGGGGAGAAAAAGTTTAAAAAATTAAAACAAAAACATTTCCAGCCCTCAGGTGGCTTCTGCTGCCTTACGTCCAGCACTCATGAGCGTTCTTCCCTTCTGTCGAATGCAGCGTACACCGAATAACTAGTGCCTAATTTCTGCAAGCTTTCTGCAAAATTCCTGATGTCTACAAACTAACAAAGAATTAGTGTTTTTCTACCAAGTACTTATCACGGTTGTGGTTTAGGAAGTTGGATGGTATCAGTGAAGTAGAACAGGATATAAATTCAGCAATTCGTAAGAAAAAGGTCCTCAAAGCTGTTAAACCTTAAACAATGAGCTAATTAAACATTGCAGAATGCCTGAGCAAACAATGAATTAATGTTTATTGTGAGTTAGATCTCTTTTTTTTTTTCAGTCGGTGGCAATGTAACATTAGGGAACAGGATCTTTTGTGTAGATACTGCTCGGGAGGAACCAAACTGCCATAGCCGGTGTCACTTCCAAGGAAAACTTGCATTTGGATTTTATTTGAGTCAGGTGTGATTCCTCCCTACGTATAGGGACCTTGCATTTACAATGGTCCTTTGTCCCCCTGGGCTTTATGGCTTTATTTATGAAGCAAGAAGGAAAGATACTTGTCACATCCAGTTGTCTGTGGCCTTAGGCATGATTATGCCCTAAGGTATGTGCATGTTGTCTAGTTTAGTTTTAATTGTCCGAGTGGCTCCTGCCACTTCCCTTAGGAGACTTTTCCACAGTCTATTAGCCTTCACTGTCAGGAAGTGTTTCCTGTTTAATAGCTTACATTTTCCACTTGCTTATCTGCATCCCATCACTCCTAGAAATATCACTGAACCACCCTAAACAATTCTTTTCCCTCCCTGGTGTTTACAGCATTCAAGTAGGTCTTCATAATCTGTCATTTCTGTTCTTGCTTCACCCAACCTTTGTCTCATCCCTTGATGACATGCCCTTCACCTTTCCACCATTTCCACTTCAAAGACTTTCATCTCTCTTTCTCTGAAGCCCCTTTCTTACAGGGACTCAGTACCTATTGGATCCCATCCCGCAGTCCTCTCACCTGCCTGCTCTTTCAATCAAACCTCGGCTCCCCCATACTCTTTCCTGTTGTTTATTTTATCACCCAGAAAAATGTGGCAGAACATGGGGGGTTTTGGTGTTTGGGGTTTTTTTGTTTGTTTTTGTAGCTGAGGTGCTGAAACCATTGCTGTGATATGAGCTGCCCTGGCGGGTTTCATAGCTTACTCCCACACCTTGCTGGTGCACGTGAGTTAAGTCACAAGCATCCACACTTTGCTCAGGGTAGTATTAGATACTAGTCAGGACTTCCCAGAGCGCCTTGCCTAATTGGCATTAAATGGAGACATTTGCATTGTTGTCACCATTGGAAGTAATATAATTCAGTATACTTATACATTCAATATACATATACACCTGGACTTAGGATTGCTCTATTATCAGCTATATCTGGCTCTTACATTGTATTATGGATTCTTGATTTAAGTGACGATGCACCATATCATAGGAGTCACCTTGACTTTACTGGGTTTTAATTTAAGGTAAGGCTGAACTGGGCTGAAGGCCTCCTCTTCCTTCACAAAGTTCAAGACAGTTAAATTTAGGGAGTCTCTCTTGGCAAGTAAGCAGTCCTACTTATCTCTGTTTCTTCCTTGTCAAATTTACAACTGGTTTCCTGACCAAAGCCGTTTCTTGGCACCAGAATGGCTGGAAAACAATACAATTACGTATTGTTTTCATTTCATTGTAAAAGTTTTCAATTGTTTTGGCTATCAAGCCTAGCTTGGAAACTTGAGGCAAAAAATTCCTTCAGTTGAGAATTCCCTCTCCTGTTCACTTACGCAGCTGGAGGGAGGACAGTGCTTCTGGCTGGTAGCCAGGGTGTTAGCAGTTTGCCAACATACTATTGTATGATCTAGGAAAAGACCCTTAAGCTCTTTGGACCATGGTCAGATTGCCTGAGATTCCATAAAAGTTCCTAAATCTACTTTGCTCTACTTGTTCCCTTCTTACTGTCCTACTTGGACCTGCTGGGCTGCTGCTTGGAGGCCCGCATCTCCTCTGAGGCGGTGCCGTGAGACGGGTGGTGTTCAGGCTAGCCAAAAACTGCCCTTTTAATTTGTCCGTCCGCACAAGAGAGTTACTAAAACAGGTTTTGTCCTTCTGGATAAAGTGGTTGAAAATCGACTAATTTTATATGTTGGCAGCAATTTTTATGAACTATATTTAATCTCTTGAAGTGTGGATGACCTTTATGCCTCTAACAGCCTGAAGTACTGAGACCTCCAGTAAGAATATCTTCTGTTGATTTTTCTCTCTCTTTCACTGCCTGACTCCTTTGTTTGTCCCTTTGGATCTCTTGTCACCCTCTTGCAGCCATGTCCTTGCTGACAATGCGTTGTTTTCTGAGACACGCAGCGGGTAGTGCTCCCACAGCACTGCTGCTTTTCAGAAAGCCCAGGCTGCCCTGAATGTCATAGTTCGCACTACTGCTCTAGTGCCCGCCGGTTTCAAACCCATCCCTAAAATCTGTTGTAACCGCCGGCTTTGCAGCAGAGCGAGGGCTGGCCTTTTCTATGAAAACGGTAAAAGCTAGTTTTGCATGCGGTGTATTTTTAGCTTTGGTTTGTGTTGGGCTCGTTCTATTTTTAGCTTGCTTTGTGAAACTTTTTATCTTTAGTACAAAAGACAAAGCAACTTAAACAAATGGAATCTAAGTCTGCCTTTCTAATTAATGAGATTGCTGAACACAAACTGAGCATATATACATACACACACACACACACATATATGCTTATATATCCATACAAGTCTATTTATACATTCTTAAGTATTACACATCCTTGGGAAGTCCTGATCAACTACGTTGGCAGGCAAAATCAGTTCCAAATACTTACTTCTAGATCTGTATATCTCTAACCACATAAACCCAAATGTTTGTGATCATTCATCTCTTTTCTATTCACTTTTACCTGGAAATTTTATTTTTCATAACGATACACATCTGTATGTATGTACCTTCCAAGATGTGATGGGGAGTTAGCCTTGAAAATACGCTTTATTGCAGTAGTGAAGCATTGCAAGTAACCACATCTGATTTGAGCAGTGTTTATAATTTGCACATGTATACATAAATCACATGCTCAATGAGGTCTTTGTCTGTAACACATATAAACTAAAGGAAAAATCCAAAGAGACTGGAGGATTCCAGATATGCCCTATGAACACTTGCAAGCTGCTTCCTTTGTGTCAGAGTGAGGAAAAGGTTTTTAGCTGTGACCTGTGATACTGTTGTAACCTCTGTCATATACATGTGTCCTCATAAATTTGCTGTGTCAAAGGAGGAAGCTGGCCTCGAACAGAAAATTAGTATCCAGGGCTAAGGTGATCTGCTTCTGTGGGGTATTTTGCTTTGCTTTGTTTACAACAGAGGCAGTGTCAAATAAAATTCAGAAATCTGTTTTTTAGTATGTTTAAAATTTAATTCAAACAAATTACTTTGTGGCTTTACTGTCCTTTTGTTGTCTTTTGTGCTGGGTTTATGATGACTGATCCTATGTGTAGAAATGTGACTAAAAATCTAATAACAGACCATTAGATGTATTCTTCAGCATAACAAAGCATCTCCTGCAACGCCACAAACAGGGGAAAAAAAAGCCTCTCAGCATGGAGACAGACACCTAGCTGAGGAACTAGACCTTGCAGCATGTCTTGAGACCTAAAGGTTTGTGCTCTTTATTTGGACTGCTAAGAGAAAGGTGTTTCACAGCAACACCTGTCTCTGAAACTGTTTTTCTGTTTCCAGGCTTCAAAATCTAAATGTAGGGGCTAGGAGAAATCATGACTCCAGTTTTCTTAAGTATCACAATGCAGAACTTGCAGCGTGTAAGGGATCCAATTCTTATGCTGATATCTTTTGCTGTAGGAGAAAGGAGAGTAATTCCTAAGCTGAAGTAATGTCACTTGTCACCTGCATATGGTTCCTATGTTGGCTTCTACCATGCTCCTTTCCTTCCCCCAGAGCTGGAATGACGAGCAGCAGGAAAGCACCCTGGCTGGGATGCTGGAGAAGGACGAAGTGATGCAGCACATTGCAGTTCTGCATGAGGTCAGCTAAACAGCGAGTTAATACAAGCTGATGCCAATGCAGTGTACTCACGCTAGCCAGGCTGATCCTTAAATGGAGCATTAATAATGCGATTTGGTCCACCGTGTACGTGGAAAATTGCCCACTCATTGCATGCCACCAGAAGCAGGCTGCAAACTAGTGAACATTTATTTTTGAACTTGGAGCTGTGATGCCCTTGGACGTATCAGTCTAGTAAATAACCTGTCTGCTCAAGAACCTCGATGCCTTACAAGGCATCACATAGATGTATGCTGCCTTAGGCGCAGCATAGATAAAGCAAAGCAGCATTCATCTCATCTGGGATATCAGTCATTCATCACTACATGCTATATGCAATCACTCTTCATCAGTTCGGAAGTCATGTGTGGGGATGAGGGGCAGTTGTCGGATTCATTTGTGATGGATGGAGACAGTAGAGGCGATCTTCTAGTGCTTACACGTGTAATTCTTTAAGAGGAAGCCAGGATCTGGAGATGAATGCAGATTACAGCAAGGCGTGACTCCACAGTACATATTCTTGAATAACTTCACACATAGACTAATGTGAAGAGAATCAAGGCATCCCAGTTCTGACACAAATTTATCCACTTGGGTAACACAGATGTATCTGGATACCATGCCTGGCAGGCTACAGAAATGTAAGAAGTTAAAAACATTTTGAAGTTTATTCCATATACAACTCATACTGGCTGGTAGCTGCCTTTCAGGACTCTTCCAGTGATACAGTGTTGTTTCTCTGCCTGCTGGGCTTGGTTCTCTGCCCCCCAAAATGAAACAGGCTGTTACAGCTAACTGAAGAGCTGCTTTCTGGCTCCACTGTCTCATCTGCTGCTCTGCCACGAGCACTTTTCTGTCTTTTGATGAATTTTAGTGTCAAAGAGAGAGTGAGTATGAAATTGTTACAATGTCTTACCACTTTGTGCCTTTATCATAAGCTGCAGAAAGAAATAAGTGTACTCTGAGATTACAGGATTTGCATCCTTAGGTATCCTGGTCAAGCAGTCTGTGTCCATTCTTCTCTCAGCCATAACCCCCCTCTAACTGTAAGCCAAATATGACAGCGAATATGACAGTGACTAAACCTCTGTTCACCATAACAGTCCCTCTTAGAGAGTTCATTTGCTAAAATTCAGTTGCGGGATCCACATTTAATGGGAACGTTCATTAGTAAAAAAATGTCAGCGTTTCAAAGATATCAAGTGCTAGGTGCTGCTACTGGCTCAGCACAGGTGATAAAGCTAGAAAATCCTCTGCTGCCTGAAGCCTGCTGGTGCAGCTTACACAGCTATATAGGGAGGGGAGAGCACGGAGCAGTACCAGCGGGTATCTCTTGCTCTCGGTGCGCACTCAGCAACCCAACAAATGTGAGCTCTCGTTTCTTCTTGCATACAGTGGATCTGACGATGATGGCACACACTGATATGTATGGATGATGGTAGGCAGACCCACATAAGCCTTTAAATCTGTTTTGGCAGCTTGAATGATTACAAGGAAGAAAGAGAAGGAAGCCCGAAGCAATGTATCCTGCATAAAGATCATAACTTGAGATCAAAAGTCTGTCTGCACTGCGATAGTTGAAGTAACTACTTTGAGATAATGGCAGTGATAGCTTGTCAGTTATATTTACTCATTTGTTGGATTAGGTGGGTGGAGAGAGGAAAATTCAGGTAATCCATATTCCTTAAAGTACCTATGGATTACTGCCTAAAGCAGCTCTGTCTTACTGCCTTTTCTATGTGTTCTAGGTCTTAGATTGCAGTTATTACTCTTCTTTCTTAAGCCACTGAAAATGCAACATTCCACCCCACAGTGTATCTAAGTGCACCAGCACCCCAATTTTGCCAACTCTAAACCAGATTTGAAATACAAACATAAGTATGCGTGCAGTCTATACCATTAGAATTGGAAATGGAAGAAGTTAAAGCATCTCTTTTTATGCTGAGGTATCAGGTATACTTTGTATTTGAAGGTGTACTTTGTATTTGAAGGGCCCTGAGGAAACATCAGTGCCAGCATGGTTATGGAATTTTTATGTTTGAGAAAGTTAAAAGTATGTAAGTAGAAATATAGAAGATTAGAGAAATCATGTTGTCAGGCATCAGTCTTTTGGAGCGCTAGAGCATGGACTGTGGGAGAATGTCTTCTCATGGCTGAGCCCTGGTCTGTGATAAAGAAGAAAGTTAAAAAATACTGGGGTTCATTCTGTTCCTCTTAAAAAAAATTATTTTTCAGTAACACTTGGAACTTG
>VZTV01071921.1:14650-27555 GCA_013400875.1 Anhinga rufa | reverse complement strand
TGGGGGGCGGCTGAGGGAGCTGGGGGGGCTCAGCCTGGAGAAGAGGAGGCTGAGGGGAGCCCTCATCGCTCTCTGCAGCTGCCTGAGAGGGGGCTGTGGGGAGGGGGGGTCGGTCTCTTCTCCCAGTAACAAGCGACAGGGCGAGAGGAAACGGCCTCGAGCTGCGCCAGGGGAGGGTTAGGTTGGGTACGAGGGAAAATGCCTTCCCTGCCAGAGCGGTCAAGCCCTGGCACAGGCTGCCCAGAGCGGTGGTGCAGTCACCGTCCCTGGGGTGCTCAAACACCGTGCAGACATGGCACTGGGGACGTGGTTCAGGAGGCCGGGGGGTGTTGGGCTGGCGGTTGGGCTTGGTGATCTTGGAGGTCTTTTCCCACCTTAATGATCCCATGATTCTCTAAAGGGGCTCCAGATCCCTTGGAGAGAGCCTCGCAGGCTTACCTGCCCCACGCTCCCTCCTCGCTGCTCTCTTCATGAAGCCTGTTGGCTGGCAGCGGGAGAGCTCCTGGCACCCGAGTGGTTTTGGCTGTGTCTTATTGTTTCATGTTGTAGCAGACAGATGCTCGCCTAGACGCAGAATCTGCAGGCTTCTCTTCTTTGTAATTAACCAGAGACATAATCAGGGCAAAACCAGCATAATCACAGTTGCAACTGCAAAATAGGTGCGAGGTGTTATTTGTCTCTGGAAAACCACGTCTTTCTTTGGAAAAAAAACCTTTTTTTTTTTTTTTCCCTCCCCCTCCCCCAATCTTTTTAGATTGTCTTTAAATGTTTGAAGAAGGAACTGAGCCCAGGAAAGTTGCCCTGAGAGACTTCTCGGTGTTCATTCAGGTAATGTGATCTGTTGTGACTACCTGTGGTACTGAACTTCAAAACTTGCGTGATGTCACTGATCGCAGTTGCATATTCGTTCACATTCACACAACTTATATTGAAATTTTTCGTTTGTGACAAACTCCCGGTATGAAGTAGTGATTTCTGCATTTTTAGGTATTGGGCATGTAAAAATATTCCTGTGTGAGGTGCAATCCTGTATTTAAAAAACGCGCACACAATTGCATTCTTGTGCAACAGATCCCTTTGCTGGGGAAGGTGAAGCCGTTGGATATCCTTACGGAGACCCAGGAGGCCCTCAGTGGCAGGCAGAGCACCAGGGTAGTACTTTTTTCTTTCAGAGGGGCTTGGTGAGCCACCGAGAATGGGCTGGACAGCACAAGGATACTTTGAAAGTTGTTTTTGTGCTCCTTGAAAATCCATTTCTAACAGAATCCGAGTTATTAAAGTTAGAATTTGGTCACTAGTTGTGCATGACTGCCCTTTAGAAATGCTTTGTACTTTCAGTTTTCTTTTCTTACTCTGGTTCCTAAAACCGCCTGAGTAGTCCGATGCTCTGTCTGGTGCGGCTCCCCAGTGACAAAGCATTCCACGTGCCTGAACCAGCGGCTCAAAAAGTCAGAGGGCTCAGTTCCAGGTTTTAAAAGTTGGGAGGTGCTAGACTGAAGAATTGGTTTTTTTTCTTCCTTCCTTTCTTCCTTCTGTTCTTTCTTCCCCCCTCCCTTTCTTTTCCCTGTTAAGTGTATATGATCCCATACTGCTCAGTGGGTTAGGTAGGTAGGCTATACTGTCATGAAGTATACCCAAAGGAAAGGAGGTAACCTGAAAGCGTTGGCTTAAGACTGTTGCTTTTTGTGTTTCCTCTTCTCCAAAGGATATTTTGGATTAATAGGGAATTTAGATGAAAGGGCAAACATGCTGCTGACCTGAAGACTTCCTTTTTAGGGAAGCTGGGCAGAGGAGAATAGCTCTGGACAGAGATATCTCTGACAGAGACAGAGATAACTCTGGACAGCGTAAGGCAGGCTGAGCGGTAACCTCTCACCAGAACACGAAGGCTGTCCATGGCCTGTGCTGCAGCCTCTTCTGAAGTTCTTTTCCAGACTAGTCAATTCATGCCATGTTACCGGCAACATCATTCCTTTGACCCTTAAATTCATGGTATGCTTTCATCTGTCCAGGATCCTACCCCAGAGGTAGCTTGCTGAGGTCATTGCCTTGGCCATATTGTCCTATTTGAATGCTGTTTGGGTTTCTGCTTCTTATCATTTAATGTTATTACACACTGAGTAGCGCAGGGTGGCATTAGGAGTGACAACTTACAACTCTTTGTAGCCGTGGCTGTACGTTATCGATGGTATGTTGTGCAAGCTGACAGTTTTTGAAGAGGGAGAAAATCAAGTCTCGGCGTTTAAACCAACAACTTGGGGATTAGTTGGTGCATTTACTGAGTGCACAGCACGTGTTCTGTCTGCCAACTTCAGAGAGTCTGGCTTCATGTGGCTTTTATAGAACCTACCTGACGTATTCAGGCAAGGCACTTTTTGCAAATAATTTCCTAGAACTTCTTTTAAAAGGAAAGGTAAATAATTCCCTTAGCTCAGATATGGTAGCCTGTAGTGCTGACGCTACCCCTGTAGTTACAGGACACGTCCGTCACCTGGTGGAGATGGAGACAGTTTCCCCCCGTAGGTGTGAAGGGTTGGCTTTCAGCATTCCACTCACAGCACGGCCTGATTCTCCTACTGTTATCTGTCGCTGCCACTTGTTTTTCACTTTGTGGTTTCAGGGTTATGTTATCTGGTGATAAGGATTTTAATTCATAATATTTGTATTAAGTTAATATTTCTTTTTTTTTTTCTCCCTTGACTACCAGGGAGGAGAACTCGTGATTGTCCTGTGTATGTTTGGTTTAGTGTTTAAACAAGTTTCTACTGATAAACTGTAGCTAAACTTGAAGAGTTTCATGGGTCTCTTCCAGCCCTGTGGGTTTTCAAGGACTACTAGAAGGACCAAAAGTATTTTAACTTCTTGGCTGTGCTTAAGTAATACAGATTTATAAAAATACTTAGACCAATGAAGATTTTTAGGCAACCTAAATCTGGAAGAAATGGTAGGAGCTCTTATAATGTGATATCTGTTGTGGAACTTTATTGGCTAGTTGTACCTCTGGCAATGAATGGAATTATGACAGCAGGTACCAATTCATATCTAAATTTTTAAGATGGGATGTATAGAGTGTGTACTGTAGTTACAAAACACTTAGATTGTAATAGCACTAAGTAGTTACTGACTGACTGCAAGTGTGAGGGTGTTTTGCCATAAAGCAAAGCGGGAGGGAGCCTAGTCCCTAATTTAAATTTCTTTTAAAACAAGAAAAGTAACAAAGCTAAGGGATAAAAGCTCTTAGTTTTACAGAAGACAATGGCAAGCATAATCAATTATGGTAAAGTTTTACAATTGGCTTTTTTTGGTTTTCCTTTCTTAAAGAAAGAAAAAACTTCATTTGTGCCCTCAGTTGGTCAGGTGTTTGGCATGCTGCTGAATCACAGATGATTAGAAAAGAAGCTGACGGAGTTCTGCATCTGTTATAGATGTGGCTGCGGGAACAGCAACGAAGACCGTGTAGAGCTGAAAGTTAAGGACTGAGTATTCTGGAAGGGAATTTTTTTAATATAGTCTGCAAACTGAAGCTAGATGGGAGGCAGGGTGGGGATGAAGCCCTCCAGTTGTACTCCAGTGTGTTCTGCACTAACGCTTGTAGGGCAGTTTTTTAGAACAGCTGAATAGAAGAACCTTAGGGTGCAGCAGAAAGCGTTAAGAAAACTTGACCAGGTAGTAGTATCGGCTAAGGTGCTCTGTGACCATGCAGGTTGCAGAGCAGACAGCAAAGTATTTGGAAGTAGGTATGCTACGTTAAAATGTTGCTTGCCCTGGTTACCTAGCGGATGGAACCAAAATACGGTTTGAGGTTGGTTGTTTTTTAATACCTTGCAATGTGAGCAAGCCCGCAAGCCCTGAGAGGCTTGGCTGGGCCTGCAGAGCGGAGCGACCTGCCTGCGTAGGCACGGTGGCGTTACAGCCAGGGAAGGGGTGCTTTGGGGACAGGCAGAGTGCCCTGCAGGAAGCACAACAGTATTCTTTGAGTTTGTTTATTTATATTACACTTTTTTGCAGTGCTTAGGGAATCTTATCTTTTAATTATTGTGTGTTATTCTTTTATTTGTTTATATTTTAATAGAACCATCACATCAAAGGCAGTAGGGAGGCACCGGTGGTTTTGACAACTAGCCTGCATACAGCCAGGTTTTTGAAGGAGGTCGGGCATGTTTCTGGCAGCTCAGGCAAAGCTAAGGTTTTCTTGTACCTGGGACTATATATATGTTCACTTCCCCATTGACTGTGGCAAATGGCAGATATACTTGTAAGTTTAATAAAAAATTTCTTATGCTGTACTCTTACATTAATAACTTTTAACACTTTTCCAAAAAAATAACTTTGTAGACTTGTGAAGCTGGTGAGGATGCTTTTACATTTTAAATTGATGTAGGAGATAAAACTATCATTGTGTAAAGAATTAAGCTTGGGTAAGCTCTTTTCCCCCTAATTCAGTTCTGATAGTGAAAGTAGTTCATGTTTCCAGGTGTTTGTCGCCACCCCTTTGAGGGGATTTTACCATCTCTGCAGGCGTGCCAAAGGAGCAGTTTGTGTGAACTTCTGATGTGCTGAAACTTTTCTTCTAAGGTGATTACATCTGAAGTGAGGTGGGAAGGAAAGCTCTTGCGTGGATTGCTAGTGATTGGTGAAGATGGTAGCAGGTGATAGGGAACTGGAGGTGATGACAGATACTGAAAATGGTATTATCTTGCGCTGATGTGGATGGGTTGGGAGGAGAGTAGCGTTTACACTCCATGCTGTCATCTGCCTGCCCCAGATCAGGGCTAGTTTGCATGTCCGTGTTCACCTATGTATGTTGTCCTGCTGGTGGTAGTGCGTTCCTCGCTCCCTTCATGCGCGATCTGTTAGTCTCGGTTAACAGAGAAAAGGGCAAAAATGTAACTCAAAACATTTCCTAGTAGGTATTTAATTTTGGTGAAGAGGCAATTTTAGAATTCTCTCTTGTGCTCTAGTAAGCAGTTCTGGGAAGCTGCAGATTAAAATGGCTAGAAAGGGTTTTGTAAGATTCACGTTGGAAAAGCTGGGAAGCGCAGATGGCACAGAAATCCCCTCCAGTGTTATAAAGAAGAGCCTTCCCTTCCCGAGAGGGAGAGGTGAGCTATTAATTAGGGTATTTCCAACTTCTTATTGCTTGAAAATCATGGTGTAATATTTCATTTATCTTATCTAACATTAACACTGCTTTATTTTAAGGAAACAGTTTTAACTGCTAAATTGGCTCTTGCTTGCAGGCTCATGGTAAATTTTATGTTTATACTTTACCTTTACCTTCAGCCCCAAGAATCGACAGGGCAGGTTGTAAAAACCCACTTCTATTCCTCAGGCTTTTGGGCAATAAACCAGAACAGGAGTTTGCGATGGCTCTCTGGTTATTCAAGAAAAGCATTTTTGTATTCTAGGCACTTGGAGTCCTGACTTCTATGCATCCTCTCTTTAGTTTGCTGGAAAATGGATCTGACTGTGCAATATGTGTTCCAGCTCGCAGTGTTGTCCTTCACAGCTTGCAGTTCTCCCGTTCCCCATGCTTAACAATCCCGTTTACTAAAAATGAATATATATTGCTGTGTACCTGAAACAATACCTTGTAGTATTCTTTTGAAGCTTTCTTTGGTTTTGTGACCTAAACTTCCCAAGAAGTAGGCTCCCAACATACAGTGCCTACTGTCGGTCTCATCAGCCCGTCTATAGCCCTTTGCCTGACCCGGACATTCCTCCGGGCAGGGATTTCTTTCTGGTCTGGGCATTGAACAAGTACTTACATATGTGAGGTGCAGTCTTGCTGTGTTACGGTAGTTCAGGTGGCTGGGAACTCTATCTGGATGTGGATTGTTTCTATTTTGTCTCGAGGTAATCTGGAGCTTCTCTTTAAAATAGCACTAAAAGCTTTTGAAGGTTTTTAAAGAAACCCATGATTAAATATTGTTACTTGTTCCATCTTTGATTACCTTGTATGTGATTAAAACCTTTACCAATTTCTTACTAGGTGGGAAGATAAGACTGCTGGTCTCGTACTGGGGCTTAGACCAGTGCTACGGTGGTTTTCCCTAACAGTAAATTAAAGCAATAAGGCCTGGCTGAGGATGTGTTGCTGCATGCAATGTCCTGTACAGACAAAACAGATGGCATTTTATGCCTTGAAGGAAGCCTTTGGTTTAAACAGAAGTGGCAAGGCAGGGAGTAGGGAAAGGGTTAGTCCTTAGTACTAAATTTTTTTCCTAAACTACTTGATTGTCCATTCATTTTCAAGAAAGTTTACTATATAATATGTGCATGTTTTTGCAAAATCTTCTTTAGGAGTAGCTTGATCCACTGTATTTAAAAAAAATACCATTGACTTGTGTAGAATTTCCCTGCAAAGTTCTAGTGCATTCTCTTGGTCCTAGTCTAGTGGGTTCTTTCACTTACGCCTTACTTCTAGACTGAAGTCAGTTTAGCTTGTAAAGCTCTTCTGCAAGCATTGGAGTGCAATGCTTGTACGAAAGCTTTATCTTGGAAGTCTGCCTGAGATGCAGACCTTTAAGTTTTTAGGAAACTGCGACTAGAAGATGCGCATTATTTCTCAGAGATGCTCTTTTACTCCCTTGCTGTGGATACAGAGGTAACATCTTAGTCTGCACTTTTGTGCAGAATTGCTTATGCTTCGGTTCCTTATCCCATACGGTGATGGGAACAGAGTTTGGAATTTTAAGTTAAACTAGGAGGATTATTGGAAATGGTTAAAATATACTTTAATGGTTAAAATATACTTTAAAAGAAGATATTGCCGTTCTACTTGCGTAAGTATAAGAGGCTTTTATCTTCCTGGGTTTTGGTCTAAGTGGGTTAGATGTGTCCCCCTGAAATAACTTCTGGATTGCTTTCTTTTCCTAGTGAGAGGCATAGGGGAATGAAGGCATGCTTTTAATCAATTATATGTACTAATGTTTGACTGCCAATGAAAGGGAGATCGGAATATGAACCAAGAGAGGATGAAGAACAAAGACATGAGTAAGGCAGCATCAGGTGTTTTGGATAGACAGAGAGGGAGATGAGGGAACGAAATCAATCTTTGTGGGGTTTTTGTTCAAATTCTTAGTAAAGAAAACCTAAAAATCCTTCAGCGTCTTTTTACTGAAATCTGTCCAAGATGAATAAATGTAAGCACCTTTATATCATAAATAAATTTGTGTTTATACTTTAAAATTAACAAAGCATTTATGACAACTTAGAAATTATTTTGAATTAGTTAAATGACAATTGAAGCCATAAGGTTTTGAAGCCCCAAACAAATGATTGAAGTGCTAAACCAGATGCAACAGCGATAACTTTCTCTGCGAGTACAGATATGCCCTGAATTTTTATTCAATATCTTCATCTCAATGACAGGTTCATTCACACTTTTAAAAGTGAGTGAACTGTCAAGGGATGAAAGCTTTTCTTTAAACCACCTGTGAGGATGTGTTCCTTCTAATTAGAAAACTGGCAGAAAGTTGCTAAACTTCCTTCCTATCGAGTACATTTAAGATCAACGTATGCCCCAAACTGGTATTCTGATTTTTTTTTATTGCAAGTTATTTCTGAACATAAATAGGTATAAGCACAATTTTACCCTCACACAGCAGGCGCAGTCATCTTATCAGTGATATAAAATATTATTTCTGCTAGTAAAATGCAACATCAAGAATCTGAGCAAACTCAAATTTAATAATTCATAAATTAACTTGTATTTCTGTGTTCTTCTGTGTGGCTGATGAGGCTGCATTTCAGTGCAAACCAATGTCTGGGAATGGTTATCAGATCAGAAAGATCAGAATTTCAGTTGGAGTATATCTTAAAGGTGGAAATACAGAATAAAATAAAGTTTACTTTAAAGCAAAAAAAAATCACTAGCTAATTAACTGACTTAGTGACGAAATTAGAGTAATCAAAGAGCAGTGAGGAAGGACCGAAATTGCAGATAGGAACCCAAATGCCGACGTTCATAGTCTCTGATGTAGTAGGAAGTCAATACAGGAGCACTTAGGGAGGAACAGAAGTGTGACTTGTGTAGGTGGGGGCTATGCTTAGTGCAAGAATATAAGGGCAGCTGTAGTAGCTGAGAATTAATTACATAGTCTGTCTCCCTACCTTTGATTTGGAGAGGAAAAACTGCTTATTTAGGCCGTTACCTACAGCTGATGAGCTCCAAGAAGAGCGAAACCTTTTAAGATAGGTCCTGTAGTATTGGCCTAACAATGTGAGAGTGGCTCGCTTGCGTTCCTTCTCGCGCTTCAGCTGCAAGCGGGATCGGGAACCACAGAAACGTGTGGTCCAGAGTCATCGGTGGCTGAGCCTGTCGGAGCAAGCAAAGGGAAACAGTCATTAGGTTTTGCTCTGCATCGCTGCTTTTTATCCAGCCAGGTGCACATACATAATGCATGCGCGTGTGGTGGGTGTGGGAGAGAGGTTTTAAAGGTAAGGAAAAGGGAGACCTGTGAAACAGAAGAATGGAATATAAACAGGAGAAGGGGGGGAACCCAAGAGAAATAAGAGAAATGTTTGAGTTTATGGTGCTATTGAAGGTATTTTAGGTGGTGACTGACTGTAGAATTCTCCACATTTATTGGTATGGAATTTGTAAATTAGCTTTTATATTAACTCTGTGACAGAGGTTCCTCGTGAAGCAATCGAACAGTGTTATTGTAGCTCCCGAAAGAGGGAGAAGGTGAATGCATGAAGGGAAACAGTAAACTTTGTGAAGGTTTGCATCACACATGCTCAGCTAGTTATGTAAAGTACTATATCTTACACAATTTTTGTGCTTTAAGGTGAACATTACTTTGCAACAAGTATATACAAATAACTGTTGGCACATAATGATTTTTTTCTAATATTATTTAGTAATAATGTAACTAAGTTTCTTTAGTGAGTGTTTTACTGCACTGCAGATAATTCCTTGCTGATTCTCAACATTATGGCTTTAAATAATAGGCATCTTGACCTAAAATCTACCATGGGACTTGAGGTCAGTCTTCCCATTGCAGGAAAAAAATTTCCTTTATTAGATATGTGTATAGACATACAGATATATATACACTCTTATGTGTAAGTAAAAATAAACTATCATTATAATATTACAGTATCTCAGTAATTTTCAACAGCCTCTAATCTGAGTACTTGGAAAAGTGAGTTGAGCACATGCGTTGTGACAGAACTAGTTGAAACTGGGGCAGGTTGCGGCTTACTTTCGCTATCTCTGAAGTGAAATCACGTCACAATCTGCGCGGTGTCAGGCGCCGGCTGCAGCGGTTGCTGCAACTCCTAAACTTCCATTTCTGAATCAGCTTGAGCACACTCGACCGTTAAGACTTCTACACTGCAGTCTGGATTAGCACCTATACTGACTTCGCTGGCATGTAAAAGATAAACTTTTTGCCAATATGGGGTTCATCGCACTGATTTCACAGAACCCCAGCACGGCGGGGGCTGGCAGGGACCCCCGGGATCCCCTCGTCCAGTCCCTGCGTGAGCAGCACCCCCAGAGCAGGGGCACAGGACCGCGTCCAGGCGGGGTGGGAATGGCTCCAGGGAAGGAGACTCCACAGCCTCTCTGGGCAGCCTGGGCCGCTGCTCTGGCACCCGCACAGCAAAGGGGTTTTGCCTCAGGTTTCAGTGGAACTTCCCGGGTTCCAGCTTGTGCCCGGTGCCCCTTGTCCTGTCGTCGGGCACCGCTGAGAAGAGCCCAGTCCCACCCTCCTGACACCCGCCCTTCAGACACTGATAAGCCCTGAGGAGATCCCCCTCAGCCTTCTCTTCTCCAGGCTGAACAAGCCCAGGTCTCTCAGCCTTTCCTCACCAGGGAGATGCTCCATCCCCTGAGCATCCTTGTGGCTCTGCGCTGGCCTTGCTCCAGCAGCTCCCTGTCCTTCTGGCACTGGGGGCCCAGCACTGGACACAGCACCCCAGCTGAAGCCTCCCCAGGGCAGAGCAGAGGGGCAGGATGGCCTCCCTCGCCCTGCTGCCCACACTCCTGTCCATGCAGCCCAGGACACCGCTGCCCTTCTTGGCCCCGAGGGCCCAGCGCTGGCTCAGGGGCACTGGCTGCCCACCAGCACTGCCAGGGCCTTCTCAGCAGAGCCGCTTCCCAGCAGGGCAGCCCCAGCCTGTGCTGGTGCCGGGGGCTGTTCCTCCCCAGGGGCGGCACCTTGCCCTTGCTTTTGTTGTTTTCAGATCTTCTTCCTTTAACAAAGGTGCTGCCTCTTGACATAAAGCAGGCCCATGTCCCAGAACCAGCACCATTCTTGCTTTAAATTCAAGCACTGTTCTGTCACTGCAGGGAGGAAATTCTGTGTTGCTCTGAGTCAGCCTTGAGCAGAGCACTTGTACGCTCTTGCAAGTTTTCTGTACTTCCACCTTAGGTGGTGAGTGTAAATTTAGCCCATGCTGTCATAGCAAGAACTGATGGGAAGACCAAAACCTGCGGAACTGACATTTACTTCCAGCTCTCCGTGCTTATCAGGATCCTTGAAACTTTGGGAGACATCCAGCCAGAAGAGATTGGCTCTGGCATGCAAATTCACCTGCAGCTGGTTTTAACAGCCTTTAAGGAAAAATGCAGTAGGTTGAACCTACTCTTAGTCCTTATTAAGTGAACCAAGAGCTGTCGTAATGCAAGTGTCCCCTCCGGCTTACTAAAGGTTACAGCAAGCTTTTTGAGGAAGAGATACCTGTGGAAATCATCTAGGACAGATGATGTAGACTCGCTGTCGCAGCACCGTGGCTGGAAGCAGAGTGTTTGATGGTACTGCTTTTGCTAGAATAGCAAAACAGGATGTTCATCATGAAACACCTCAGTGTGTGAAATTCACATCTTTATCAGATTTTAGATTTTTCCCCTCTGATAAAGACTGGGGGCAGTGCAGATGGTTTGTGTCCAGGCATATTTCTATACGTACTGGAAGCCTTTTGTTGAATTGAGTGTTATTAAAGCTAAAGAAGTTATTCTTCAGTTGGTTGTACGTGCATCAGTTCTGTATGTTTTGAAAACCTGCCAGTCCCACTTAGCACTTGGAATGATCCTTAGTCCTCTGATATTTTTTTTTTCGATTCAGTTGTGAGTTTAGTATTTACGTTGACCATCACTTTTTAGCAAGAGAGAAAATAGGTTTGTTTTAAATCACCCAATGTAGCTGTGCAATTTGGAAAACACTGGTGTGGGGAAATGGAGAAGAAAACAAAACCGGACTAACACATTATCTTACTGCTAAGAATGCCTCAGGATAGGGCAGAGGTAAGAAAAACATGTCCTTCTACACTAAAAGCAAGGCTGCATTTTTGGGCAGAAGACAAATATGGCTAAAGAGTCTGAGATAATTCCGTGTAGCCTCACATTTCCAGGTTAACTCTGTCATAAACAGCAGTGTATGATCACAAGTGGTGAGTGACCAGGGGGTGAACAGCGAGGTGTCTGCTGAAGGCAGTCATATTAAAAATGCAAGCCAATTCATAAGAAGTTTAGAAGGACTCTGTTAGCGGTTGAATTTCATCTCTTCTTTTATTGTCCAGTGTAGAGGCATGTCAAGTCATGGCAATAAAGGGGTGAGAGAAGGGAGAGGATAGAGGCAGTCCTAGGTGACTGTCTGCTGAATATGAGGCTCTGAACTAGCCTCAGGAATAGTATCCCGATGCTTTAGTATAGTTCTGTGAAAGCTTCAGAGCAGTGCTCAGTCATGAGCCAAATATTTAGTATTTTAAAAAATAAAAAAGAAGCCAAGAATGTCGTTATTGCTGCTGTATAAAGCAGTGGTGTGCCTAGATATTGAATTCTCTGTTCTGTTTCTCCTTCATCTCTGAAAGCAGAAGATGGAACAAGAAAAGGGATGGAAAAGATGATAAAGATAAATCATGAGTGATTTTTGTGCAAGAAGCAGCTAATCTCCAGATTCTTCTCCCTAGAAGAGAGATGACATCTGAGGATTGTTCATGTCTTGTCCGATACAGAAATGGGTGGAGGCAGGAGGAAGTGTAAAATGGAGCTAGCCACTAACGAGCCTAAAGGAGGCAGAAAGATGACGCGGAACCATGCTTTTGGTCTGACACAGTATGGTCATTCTTATGTTTTTATTTCAAATAAAGAAACAAAACCCACACCCCTACCAATTTCTAAGAGTGCAGAATGGAATTTTACAGGTTTCTTGATCACGCAGAACTAGAGAAGACAGGCTTATCCCTGATCTTAGAGAAAATTCCAGCCTTTTCAGAATAACTAAAGCATAACATCTCTGAGCCTACTTAGAAATGTTTTTAGAGCTTTCTGTGAAATTCAGAGGGGTTTGATTTCTAGCTTTATACAAACAGCAAGAAGTATTGTCTGGATCTGAGTGCTTGGCTTTCAAGAAGCTGAAGTATCTCTGCTGGCAAGTGAGACTTTTTATGCTGCAAGGATCTTTTGGGGAGCCTAGCTTTTCTGTGTAATTACGCTGAGCTTCAGTGGCGATTTAGAGTTGGGGAAGGAAGAAAGCAGATTCTTTAATTAAACACTACTAATCCCAAGCCTTGGTATCTTAATGCATAGACTTTTGATGAAGTTTCATAGAATCCTAGAACGGTTTGGGTGGGAAGGGACCTTCAGAGCCCACCCAGTCCAACGCCTGCCATGGGCAGGGACATCTCCTGCCAGAGCAGGGTGCTCAGAGCCCCGTCCAGCCTGGCCTTGGGTGTTCCCAGGGATGGGGCATCGACTGCCTCTCGGGGCAGCCTGGGCCAGGGTCTCACCACCCTCAGTGCAAACAGTTTCTTCCTTCTACCCAGTCTGAATCTCCCCTCTTTAGTGTAAAACCATCACCCCTTGTCCTGTCGCTGCAGGTCCTATGTAAAAGTCTGTCCCACCTTTCTTAGCAGCCCCTTCAAACACTGGCAGGCCGCAGTAAGGTCTCCCC
>VZTV01071919.1:0-20927 GCA_013400875.1 Anhinga rufa | reverse complement strand
AGAATAAACTCTTTAATTAGTAATTATAATTCATTTGCCATACAGATGTCTGTATAGTTATTACAAGTAAGGCCTTTTTAATGATTGATATGCATTCAAAATTTTACATTTTAGGTATCCCTTAAATTATACTGAGGGATTGGTTTGTGGTAAATCAGTGTAAACTGAATTGCTGAAAGATGATCTTTGTGAGGAGGAGAATCTCATCTATTGGGATGGAGTGATTTGTAATTTAACTGTGATGTGGATTCTCACTGTTCCTGATTTAGGAGCCAATGCTGGATAACTGTCAGCTGCTCTGGGTCCTTTTTTCAAAATTCTAGGCATTGCTCGGTTAACAAAAATCAAACAAAACCCCTCTTTTAATTGTGTAGTTGTGCTAAAAAGCAAAGTAGTAAGTCCAGGAGAAGCTTCACCTCTGCCAAATCTATGCTGAGACTCATTAGCTAAACTCTCTGCAAAGCAGATGATTTCTGTGGTGCTGTCTTTTTCAGAGTTCTGGTGGTTTGTATTCTAAAAGATGACTTGGTGTTTCATGTCTCTCTTGAGTCTGGTTGGTACAAGCAATATTTTGCAGCCCAAGAGTGTTCTATGAGCTTGTAGTGTTTTTAAATATGTATGTTTCTCAGAAGAAGCAGCTATAGAACTGTAGGATTTTGTAGATACCATAAAATTGCAGTGAATCACATAATGGCATCTAAGATGCAAGATTCAACATACTAATGAATATAAAAAGAGAAATACTGCTATTTGGTATTTCCTTGTGGCAGGCTATTTGTTTTTAACTAATCTGTTGAGAAAATACCATGACTATGTGATGTTACTTTCTCTCTTAGGTTTTTGTAGACTAACACCTCATCCACGGTCACCAGGCACGTGGACAATATACTTTGAGGGTGCAGACTATGAAAGTCATCTGTTACATGAGAATGCTGAGCTAGTAAGTATTGGTTCTGTGAATAATTGTCACAACTGATATCTTGGCAAGCCATTGTGTTTTACGAGACAAGTTTTAATCCCTATTAGGAAGACCATGCTTCATCATTAAATATGTAGTTCATCAGTGATTTAGTGAATTTAAAGAAGGATTTGCAGATTCACGTAAGCCAGTGTTTTTCTAGACTGTGGCATGATATAATTCTCATGCAAGCAAACTTTATCTGTCTTGTTCCCCGACCCTTGGGGTAAACAGTGAAGAAATTCCTTTTAAACATAGGCAAAAATATATATGGACATGCATCTGTAAATAACTTGTCATGTGAATGGAGCTGCAGGCTGCTTTTATTTATAAACTGGCAGTTACCAACTAAATGTTTAGTATTAAGTTGTAATCTGGTACTTTTTTTTTCTGCTATGTTTTCAGGAAAAATTCTTTAGTTTTCCTTTTCATTATACTTATTAAAGAAGGGTTTTACTTCAGTGTGAGGCGACTTTTTTCCTCTTGTAGGTTTGTTTTGTTTTTGTGGTGGGGTTTGGTTTTTTGTTGTTTTTATTTTGGTTTTTTTTTTTTGTGTGTGTGTGTGTTTTGTTGTTGTTTTTTTAATATGTGATAACCAAGAATATCAAAGTTACAGAACAACTTGGTTTTGGAAAGATGGTGACTTTATGTGAAATAATTTTTTTTGAGCAACTAAACAGAAATAGCTTCATACTTACAATTAGTATTTCAATGAAATCAGGAAGGCCAACATGAAATCAGAATTATGTTTCTAAGGCCTTCTGTGAAAAATACTTGCCCCACACTCTTCAGAAGGACTTGAAAGCTTCATTGACTCTGTTCAGAACTTGACATTTGTTAGATGACATTATGCAGTCTTGCTGCAGTGGCCTAAAGAACATGTTTACTTTACAGAAGAGAGCATCTCCTAAATCTGTATGACTGATACAGCAGAGCCCAGTCTTGAACTGAAAAGCCAGGCTCTGCAAGCTTGCTATCTTAGTAAACTGGCATTTGACTCAGGAAAACATAGCAGAGAGATTCTTTAGACATCATGCTCTTCCTCCTCCTTTTGTTGCTCTGAAGAAATGCATTTTTTTTAGAGCTAGTGGAAACAAAAATCATCTGAAGTTATACTAGGTACTTGCTGTTCCTCAAACGAAGAAGAAGCTAAAGCAGAGTTCTGGCCAGTCTTCCTTATAAACGCTTGATAAAGAAATGCAGGATGGGTGGATGCTACTATTTCATTCATCTGTGGAAATTAATATCATGTAAGACTGTTCAAATAACCTGATCTAATAATTTTTCTCTCTGATGCATGTATGTTAATTTAATGTGCTAAGCTTCAGAGTTCTAAAAGCCTTTAGTCTTGGTGTCTGAGCAGTGCTTTAAATGCTGGTTCACAAATCACCTCTTGGTGCAATATGTCTATATAATCTAAATACCAGGCAAATGTTCCATTTTATAGCTGTGACGTTCTTGTGGGTTTTGGTTGGGGGTTTTTTGTGTGTGTGGTTTTTTGTTTTGTTTTGTTCCCACTCCACCCCACAAGCCAAAACTATTCTGACGATTCTGCTTCTGCTGGTAGTCTGGGGAATTGCCCAGGCTAGGTTGTCCTCAATTTTTTTGCTGAAGAATTTTTTTTATTCTTAGACCAAGAGAGAAATTCAGTATAGACTACTGGCAAAGTTATGTTGTTAGTGGCTTACGTTTTCCAGTGTGTGTGTTTTTTGTTGAATTAATTTAATAATGTTTCTATTTAAATTAATGGAAAAAAATCTTAAAGTAGGAATAGATTCTGTTCTTCCGCCATCCTTGGCACAGGAGTGCTAGAATACTCCTAGCTTAAAAACTATTTGCTTTTCTAATACTTGAACTTAAAAAAAAAGTGTTAATTTTTAAAATTGATTTCCTTTGCTTGTGTTTTTACTTTGTAATGGGTCTTGTGGAACTTGCAGTTAGCAGGTTTTAATATGAATACAAACTAGGTTGCTTTAACGTACATGCTTCAGCTAATGAAGACTGTGATGGCAACTTTTTGAGTGGAGGGAACTGGCAGTATTGCAAAGATATAAAAAAAATTACTGAACACATTTAGGGGCTTGGGCTGTATTCAAGTTAGAGTTTTCAGAAGTGAAAATTTTTTTGAACTTTCTTTCAGGGCTTTAACTTTGCCTTTGAAAATTAATTGGCCTCTTAATATCTTTGCAGAATTATTATCTTCTAGATGCAGCACTAAATCTGAGCTCCATATAGATAACCCTCACCTTTCTAATAGGGGCCCACTGAGTCTGAACCTCAATCTTCATTAGAAGTTACTACAGTTTTATAAACCTGTTGCATATCAAATTGTGAATCATTAATAATCTTTTAATGAACATGGGGAGATACAATGGGTAGACTTCAAAGGTTTGGCAGTGTTCATAACATAGCTGTAGTACTTGATAATGTGAATCCATAGGAATGAAATGTTAGAGATTCTGCCTTTAAAATGGAGCACCATACATATTATTCAGGGTGTGAGATCTGCTGCTGCTGTACTAACAACTTAGTTTTGATTGTAGATGAACTATTTTGCGCAGTAATCTTCCTAGCCTGGCAGTGAATATGAACACTTGTCTTTTTTTCTTCTTTCCCCTTTCCTGTTTGATAGGCTCAGCCTTTGAGGAAAGAACCTGAAATTATTACTGTAACACTAAAAAAACAAAATGGAATGGGCCTGAGCATTGTTGCTGCCAAGGTATGGAAGTCAGTTTGTGTAAGTGTTATTGAAAAAAGCTTTTTTTTTTTTTATCAACCTAGTGGAAAATGTTAATGGAAAAATCTATTTCCCATAAGTTTGTTGTGCACTTCATGTTGATCATACTTTTATTCTGGCTGCGGAATGTTTCTGTAAAATACACAGATGTGATCAATACAAGAAGAAACATAATATGGATGTAGTAATTATGACATTTAAGTTAAACCTCTACTACAGGTTTATTCATTATTCAGAGCTAAAAATTGGCAGTGTTACTAAAAGGAATTAATAACAGGCTTATTTAGCACTTCTGTTGAAAAGTAGTGGAAGTATCTAGGAAAGAAAAGCAATAAAATAAAGAATAAAATGTGTATTTTAAAAATTTTATTAAAATAATTAAAACATATACATTCAAGTTTGTATACTTTCTGCTATGAAGACACCACCTTGTCTTTTGCACAGTGTACAGAAGCATGTGTGACTCCAGTTTTGCTTCTTTATAGTATAGAGCTACAGCATATTAAGTAGCCTGTTGGAGGAGGGTATAGCTCTTTCCCTGACTTGCCAAAATTGTGGGTGTATGCTGCTCTTAGTAGCACTAGATAGCAATGTATAGAATGCACATACAACTCCAGCCACCAGATGGAGGACTCCACTAGTTGGTTGGTTTTGCTTTATTAACTGGGTCACAGAGCAGACATAATCTTTGAGTTCTAAGCTTGTTATAAATTATGCAATGGTGATATCCAAAAGTCCTTGTTGTAATTATGTGGTGTACAGCAGATGGAACAAGTCTTTCCTAATGTCTCTTCTCTGTGTAGTACACAAAACTTCAGAATGCTGTAGTCATCCTTGGCACTTAGTGCATGGGCTGGAAACATGATTGTTTTACTGCTTTTAAGTTATCTCACAGAGTTAATTGCTTCTAAATAGCACTATTTTTTTCTACAACTTTGCTCATTTCATAGTCTGTTCTTGAAATTGTAATCTTGCATGGTATCAGCTTTTAAGATTTATTTCTGCCATCTGTAGAGGAGTACCAGGTGTCAGGTGTATGTTGCTAACAATTGGCAGTTATTGAGGAAACTATTCAGGATTTGAAAACTGTAACTCAATATTCTGCTCTTATTTTGGTGAAGTGGTTTAATAAGTTGAGAAGCAAATGCTAGATCTTGAGATATACCAGATTAAATATGTATCAGACTTCTGACTGCCATCTGCATTTCTGTTGAACGTTTCAAAATGTGTAGTGGAATTTTTTTTTCACTTTAAACTGTGAAATCTGATTTTTCATGCAGAGAGAAGCAGGATATAACGGGGGGTAAAAATTTCCCTTTTCACTGGAGCTAGCTGGCTTCTATACATTGTTTTAACAGCTGACATTAAATTTCCATTAGCAGTATGTAACAGTGCTACTGGTCAGTATGTAAGCTTGATTTGAAAGTTTTTTAGGAGTTACTTAACCAATTTAATGATTTCATTGACATGATCAGTGACAGGAGCAGCAGTCTTCATCTCAGCACAGTTGCAGAAACACTCACTGGTTCAGGCAGTGATTGCGTTTCATCTTGCTGCTGTGTGCCTGCCACAATATTGGAATTCTGATTTTAAAATGGTTATGTTTTAAACCTCAATCTGAAATAAGCAAGAGGCAGATTTTTATTTTAGTTTCAGTGTAAGTAGAAGAGAAACTTGCACTTAATTTAGAGTCAGCAGAATGTTCGTTGGATAGAAAAAATCATCTCTCATTGTGTTGAAACAAGTTGCTGTAGTAGTTAAATAGGATTATTTTCAAGGGGTTCAAAGTTGCTTATTGTAAGTAATTAATAGCATGTTTTTCCTGTAATAGGCTTCATAAAAACAACAGGGTAAGGAAGAATACACAGGCATTAATTTTCTCAATCTGGCCAGAGCAGAACAGATTAGAGAATTGAGTGGGTGTGACCGAGAAGCTAGCAGTAGCACGTGAATTTTTTTCTTTCTATTCGTATCTGTTGACTTTTACTAATAATTTTTCAAACATGACCCGAGTCATGTATCTTTTACCAGTATAAAAACTAAAATTCTCATTTTTTCCTTTGGCTGAGGAAGATAGAGGAAGAAGTCCAGTAGGCTATTTGTTAAAATTTTCTAAACATTAACTGGACAGAATACCTGAAATGAGAGGCAAGAGTGGGAATAGATGTAGGATTTTCTAACATTTTTAATAGTGAAAGGTTGGCTATCAGAAACTCATATGAAAGTACCTTATAGCTGAAGAAATGAAAGCTCATATTCAGTTTCAGAAATACAGTTACTGCTCCCATGCACAGGATCCCAGTTTGATTGCTGACCCAATTACATTTATTGAACTGTTGGTTTCTAGAGTGCTTCAAAAGTGCTGTAACAAAAGAAAATGCAGCAGCTGGTCAACAGGTGGTCCTGCTCCAACCAGTGAAAGACAACCCTGAAACTATTCAGCTTTGGGAAAACAGTTGTGTTTTTTCCTGTGATGTGACAAAATAGTTGCTCTCAGTAACATGCTGTGAGAACATAAGAATGCCTTTGCATGTCAGTGCTGACCTGCCTTTCCTGTTAAGTCTTAATGGACTCCTTGTACTTGTCACTGGCTTTGGGTGACATTGGTTAAAATGTGGATTGGTGATATTCTAGAGATGGATGAAATGGGCAGATGCTCAGAGATTGTAAAGAAAAATAATTCCTACCGACTGCTTTTCTACCTTCTACCCATTGCAAAAAATCTACACTTTCCTAGTACTCTGTGCTCTCCTCTGAGGAAAAGTCTAACAAATTTATCATTTGATAATTCTGAGTTTTTATTAGTTTGCAGGGTTTTGTAGATAGATAAAGTCTGTGCCAATTAAGAGTTTTTAATGGGAAAATTAGATACCATACCTTACATACTCCTTCCACACCAAATGTTCTTAATTACCAAGTGATTGTCACAGCTCCTTTGCTGCAATCGAAAAAGATGATTAGAGTTGAAGCTAAGGTTATACAAGCAGAGTAGTGATGTGACTTGCATTGAAATGCAGTCCACCTGCTTATTCTTATGATAGATAGTTTCAGTTTGTGTTACTAGGTGATCACTAGTATCTTTGAGAGCTACAAAGATGATCAGGGGCCTGGAGCATCTCCCTTATGAGGAAAGGCTAAGAGACCTGGCTTTGTTCAGCCTGGAGAAGAGAAGACTGAGCAGGGATCTTATCAATGCTTATAATAATGCTTATAAGAGTCTGAAGGGCGGGTGTCAGGAGGATGAGACTGGACTCTTTTCAGTGGTGCCCAATGACAGGACAAGGGGCAATGGGCACAAGTTGGAACACAGGAAGTTCCACTTAAATATGAGGAAAAACTCCTTTCCTGTGAGGGTGCCAGAGCAGTGGCACAGGCTGCCCAGAGAGGCTGTGGAGTCTCCTTCCCTGGAGACATTCAAACCCCGCCTGGACGCGGTCCTGTGCCCCTGCTCTAGGTGTGCCTGCTCACGCAGGGGGGTTGGACAGGATGATCTCTCAAGGTCCCTTCCAACCCCTACCATTCTGTGATTCTGTGATGGCAAACACATTGACATTCATGTAAAACTCAAACACCACCAAAGGAGGTAAGTCAAGGAGTATAGGAAAGTGTTAGGTCCCCAGGGAACCCTGTATTTCATCCTCTTTCCACCTAATGACAGGTAAAATATTTAAGTCCCCATTACTTCTAATTAAATAAAATGAGTAGCTGTGAAATAGAAGTGTTGCAGGCCTGCTGGAGAGAGCAGAAATGCTGCCTATCACCTAGTTCACATCACTACTGTAAGGGTGTTTTCTGAGGCAGGACAGCCCCTTTGAGCAACCATGTAGTCAGTGTGTACACTATACACAAATATCGAGAAAAGAAGTTTAGTTATGAAACAACTGTTAGCTGCCAGAGCACTTCAAACAGTGTTGTGTGTGTTTGGGTTTTCTTTTTTTTTTTTTTTAAATTGGAAAAATACTTAGCAGCATTTCTTAAAGTGAATACTTTACACAGATTTTAATTTTTATTTAAGGATAAATTTTATAATTTCAGATGTCATCCAAAAAGGTAACTTGTTGTTCTGCCCTTTTGTAGGTGTTGCATGTTTTCTTACAGTAATACTCCTGTAGCTTTATTAGCGGTAGCTTTTGTAATAGGCATATGGAAACGTAGTTGGTAGGAGTGGTCGGGCATCGGGAACAGTATTGCTTTTTGAGGTTGTGTGCAGAATCTGGTTGCTCTAACCCTGAAAGATGTTTTGATGTTAAAAGCTGCCTGACTCCCAACCACATTGCGGTTAAGTTTTTATGAAATCCAGATGATTTGGAAGCAGCGTGTGCATGCAGTTTACTTTAAAAATATATCGCTTTTTGGGGGCTTTCACATGTGACTTCTTAGCCATCTGTGGGCCAGCACATTACTTCCTGTTTAATTTGGAGGGTTTTTGTCTTTTGTACGAAACGGCTCCCGTTTTGTTTTTTCTAGCAGTTTTCAAAGTTTAATAAAGCCTCTAAAGTAAATGGAAGTCAGAACAGCATAACTGATTACGTAAGAGTCTGAATATTGTATTGGTTATAGCTGGTGTTGATAAACACTACACTGTGTCATAGCATCCAGCTCCGAGTTATCTTGATGGGTATCTTGGAAAATCCAGCAGACTAGAGCGGTAGTTGCTGTTGAGGGCTGAAAGAGAAGTGGAGAACTGTTTTTTTTCTTTCAAGGATCTGTAGTCCCGGAGATCAAAATGTGGTTTTCTGTAGTTGGAAGAACAGAATCCATGGTAAGTCTGTTCAGGTTTCTGTTGGGACTGTTTTTCTCTGAAGTTTTGAATACTATCCCTGTACTTTTTCCTGCTCTCTTGCTTGTTTAAACCTGCCAGTAGTTATTTGTTCGTGTAGCAACAATGTAATACAGCATGCAGTTAAATATAGTCAGATATTAGTAGCTAACTTTCTAAAATCTAGAAAGAAAAAACTAATTTTTTAGCTTGTTCTTCATATGCACTTCTCAAATTTGTGGAAGTGACTATTAATATTTAAAGTTTCAGGTGTGATAACTACTGTTTTACTGTGGCAGAGCATGAATAGCATGACCTGTGATCTGTTTACTTGTCATATTAGTTGGCTTTAATCCAGGTTCCTCTAAAAGTCTGTTTCCCACTTATAAAGTCTTAGTAGAATAATTAAAATTGACATCCCAAACAGTATATATAAGATTTTTATTACTCTGTAGACCCTTCTGAAAAGACAGAACATGCAGATACATTGCAGTTAGGATATCTTACGTTCAACACATTCACAGAGCATTTAAATTCTGTTTAGATTGCTGCTGCACAAAGGAGAGGATTCTCGTGTTCTGCAAGAATGATAGAGCAGGTTTTGCTGATTAATCTTCGCATGCTGGTTATATTCATTAGTATACTACAGTTTAGTTCTTTAAAGTATGGCATATTTTTACTTCTTTCTCAGTCATCTTTTATTCATATAACAGCAAAAGTTACCTTAAGATATATAAAGGCACCTTAAAATACATACGTATATACCCCTACTGGCATATAAATCAGCGTGTATTTTCTAGGGTTTTTCAACAGATGGTTAGATTAAATATCTTCATAGTGCTTGCTAAAATAGGATGAGATGGTGATAATGCTTCTTGTTTAGTAGAAGCATTTAAAACACTGAGTGTGACAGTTCATCAATAAATATTCTGGGGAAGGGGCTTACTCTTCTAAAAACAAGTGTGTGGCATCTTAACCTTAAATAATTTGTATTATTTGGCAACCTTGATTGTTCCTAAGGTTTAATTAAATCATTCGAAGTTTCTTTATTTTCTAAACATTGCTCATGATTTTATATTTAACAGTCAATTTAAGGTGTTAAATTTAAGGAGAGTTTGAGACTACCGGGAATATCAATTCTGATGTGAAATTATTCTGAAAGTTTGTTCTACAAATATCTTGTAGGTGATATACATAGAAGGAACAGACTTAAACATTTGTTTAAAAATATTAATTTTTTCCCCAGAAATTAAAAGTTAGGTTTATAGTTAATAATACTGTTAACATAATATACGAGTTTGATTCTCTCTGCTCTGGGTTTGCAAATATAGACAGTTGATGGGATTTTTTTTTTTAACCGTTTGTTAGCTCTTTAGTAAGAGTTATTAGCTCTTGTGTTTCAGGTCTTAAGATTTAGAGATTTCAGATACCTCAGTATCTGAATTTGTCTTGTGTCTGTGCTTTCTGAGTATTTAAGGAAAATTTTTGCCCTTTCCTCCCAGCATTAATTAGTTGAAATGTTTGAGTAAGAAGATTTAGAAGTTGTTTTGTTTTGGTTTTAATGTTTGATACTAATTCACATCAGCCATCTGAACTACTGATGTTGCTTTAACAGGCTTCTTAAGAGGAACTTGAGAATTAAATACTTTAAGTATTTTATTTTATTTCCAGCACAGATTTCTCAGTCTTGCGGAGCTAAGATAGTATGTAAGTTGCCAGTGTAGTCTTCATCATGAACAAATAAGTAGCTATGTGTTATCAACTCGCCTGTTTCTTGTTTCATATCTTCCAGTGGGGTTTTTGGTTAATTTTTTGGTACCGTGTCGATGTTCTATAAAAATTTTGCTAATGTTTTCATATGCTGTGTAAAAACTAAAGCTTATGCCAGCACAGCATGACTTTTCTTCTCACTAGCTGTGAGGCTGCAGCTGTGCTCAAGTAGAATGTTTTTGTTGATTTTTTCTTTTTTATTTTTTTTTTAAATTCGCTTGTATTTAGATTGATACTACAAATGGGTCACCCAGACATTTGGTTTTAATGCTTTCCGGAACAAAGTGGGTTTTAAAATTCATGTGTCAGTTCCTCCTTGCACCAATACCTTCTGTATGCAGGCACTTGCTAGCAAGCCCACAGAAGTTATAGTGGCTTGTGCTAGAATTGCTGTACCAGACTTCATTCAATTCTGGCATTCAAATAACTTCCAAAATTCCATTAAGATACATGTTAATACAGCATTTTAATTTTAAATTTTTACTCCTATTAATGAAAAACACTTTCAGAAGTTAACAAATTCTGTGTAGACTTTTTCCTGTGTGAATAATGCTCTCAATTGCAGTAGAAATGTAGGTGCTTAATAGTACGTTATAGTGTATGCATTGATACTGGATTAAGTTGTATCCATCTGAAACTGCAGAGCAGCATTATGTGGAAGATTGTGCTGTGGCTTTTGGTTTTTTTTTCAGTTGTAATTTGTCCTTAGCTATAGAGCCAAGAGCTATTTCTTCAAAAAAAGTGCAGAGATACAGGGTGGGGTTTTTTCCAAAATACATTGCCCAGTATGTCTTGCCTGTAAATCCTATCCACAGACCTAATTAAGCTGAGGCGCTAGTTCAGAGTTGCCTTAACAGGGAAGAGCGTCGCAGAATCTGCAATGCAAGCGGTACATAACTCTGTATAGCCCTTAGTGTGTCACTGCTCATAGAGTATTTATAGCAAACGTACATTAAAAAGTTAACCCTTGTTTGGGGAAGTAGAGCTTAAGCAATATATCTTCCTTGAGTTCAATGAAAGATTTTTCTTTTGAAAAAAGAGAAGTGGACTCAAACAGGCTCATGTATTTAATTTCTTTTGTCAACAGTTCAGAGTGCTTTTATGTATTCGCGGAATATCATGTGACTCTTAGGTTGCAGCATTTATAATAATAGATGAGGCTTCCTTTTCAGAAAGGTTAAGAAAGACTAATGACTAAAACTTGCTTAGTATTTTACAAATTTTGTATATGAACCTTTTTTCCTTTACTTTCCACTTTTCAAGATTCAAGACAGCAAGAGTAAAGTGCAATTAGGTAGGAACTGTTACATACTTGATTCCAGTCTCAGAATGAGACTTTAGGCCAATTGCTTTAGCTAGTTCTTGTGATTGCTTTGGTTTTCATCAAAGAAGATGTCTTTTAAAAGCACTCAATTTCCAGAGTGTGAGAGAAATCACATTACAAATTGATATACGCCTGTCTAGTACAGAAGAAACTACAGCTATTTGTGTCAGCATGCCTGCTTTCCATGTTTATCCAGTTACCTTATTAAGGTTTCTGAATGCCATAATTTGGTTTTGTTGTTGTGTTTAAAAAAAACAAACAAACAAAACACCAAGCAAACAAAAACAACAACAAAAACAACACCACAGACCAAAAACTCACCTGCATATATGCACAAGGCTAAAGGACTGCATATTTTATTAATGCCATTTCAGGAAGTCTGTCAGAGAACATCGTGGGTTCTTTGGTCTTATGTCCTGGGAGAAGCACACTTTAGGAAGATAGAGGGTTTATTTGCTTTCTTGCTTTGTGTGTAAGTCAATCTTGATTGTAAACATTCTTAAATAAAAAAGTAACAGGTAACCTTTCTTCCATTAAAGAGAACAGCAAAACTCTTCAGTCCTTTCTTTTTTCTCCTTTTGAGGCTATATGTAAATAGAGCTTCTGGATACACTGGATGTAAAGTTTCTAGGTTGTCAGATGCTTCAGAGTCCCGTGACGTACTGCTTGCGACCTAGCTTTTCTTAGTCTGCGTAGTAAAACACTTATTTTTCATGTTTTCCTACCCAGCGCAAATTAAAGCTACAACAGAGTTGTTCATAGATGTTAAATGCTTGATGTTTCTTTCCCTGTGAATAATGTCGATTGTCACCAAAGTTTGAATCTCCACTGCCCGTTTTGTTTAATTGGAAATGTTTTGCCCACTCGTGACTGTAGCTTGTCCAAATGTGTCCAAATTCCAAAAATGCTTGGTTCCCCCACACCCCCACCATGGAGGAGAATTTGAGCGGGGAAAGCAGTTTACATATGTCGAGCATGGGTCAGTTTTAAAATGATTTTTAAGGCAGGGGACAACGTGACTCATAGCAGCTGTAGCCACAACTAACAGACCGGTTTTACATATAGTAGGCTGGTTCACCTCATTTTATTTGGAAATTATATAGGGCATGCTACGAAGAATTTTGTCGAATGATGATAGATTTCCGAAGTATCTACATTGGTCTTGAGGTGGCCAGGGCCTTTGTTTCCTCTGACAAAGTGGAGTTTTTTCTGATCTTCAAGTCCAGAGAAGTTTGCCCTTGCTTGGAGGCAGGACCGGTAGCTACAAAGTTGGTCTTTCTCATTCCTCTGGGCTGACTACAAGTAATGAGTTGTAGACGTAGTATGTTCGGTGCATGAAGTAGATAAATATGTACTCATCCAGATACAACCTACAAAATGCATACAGCTTTAGGAAATTTGAGTGTTTGGATGATCAGAAACCTTTGCTTTTTCCTCCTAGAGAGTACATTTGTAAAGTGGCTGCATAGTTTAATAAACTTAGGTATTCTTTAAAATGCTTACAATCTTGGGTTATTTAAATGCTTCTAGACTAATTACTTGCCAGGGAGGTCAAACTGAGACTTGATTCTGTTGCATAAACTTGCCTTTAAGGATGTTTATAAAAACTTAGAGATGATCTATGTAAACTTAAGAGTTTGGAATCTGAGAATTAGCCTTGATTAAAAATCAGTAAAATCTACTCTGGGTGTAGGCAGATAAGATTGCAGGCCTGATGGCTGGTATCAGGCTTGATAGCTACTTTTCTGTCCTGTTTTGTTTAAAGACACTTTAGGTGCAGGGATTAATTCTGTTTTTAAACTGTTTTGGTTTTATAAAATACAGCAGAAGTTAACAAAAAAGACCGACTTAGGGAAACAATGTCATCCATGAAATGTTATGAGAGATACCACATCCTAATATTTCAGCAAGGTATGTTGCGTACATATATACGTACATGTATATGTGATATCTACATTATTAAAATGAGATCTTCTTTAATGTTTACATAATTATGCAAAATCTAAGAAAGTCTTGAAAATTATTTATTTTTAAATCTCCAGTGGTTTATGTGAACCAGTAGAGTGTTTTGAGATGTAGTCTTGGTATCTGAAGCCACTTAAATTGGAATATTACTTTGAAAAGGTTGGTAACTGTATGACGCTTTTTTGTTGATCCAGTCAAACTGTAATTGGAGAGTGAAAATACCTTCACTTCAGGACTACTTTTCTTATTATTCTTTATGTCAAGCTTGAAACATTTAAATATTAATGTATTTAAGACAAATCTTCAAATCAGTATTGTTGAAAGGCCATTAGGAAGACTTTCTTGTGTTTTGGGTAAATAAAAGTAGTTGCTAATACATGGAACATATGTTAAAAAAACTTGAAGTGTATTTTTTTTCTTTAATCAAACTTAATTCTGCCAGTCTTTATTGGAAACTGTTCATCGCTCCAGTTTTATTGGAGTGGTAAAGTACGTGAAGCTAAACAGGTATGGGCAAGTGATGGTTCAGAACAAGTAATGGCAAGACCGTACTGTTAATTATCTGGAGCATTACCCGTTTGGTTAGGTGCCGTACCTGCAGATATGTTTTGCAGATGCGTAGTTTTCCCTTAATTATTTAATACAATTTTGCTGCTGTTCCTAACAACTGCAAAAGTGTTTTTGTAATAGTTTTCATAGTTTTAATTCCAGTGTTGGTTATTGGAATAACTGGGTCATCCTACAGGTCTACTAAAACTGCAATATTACTAACCTCACAGAAAGTACAGCTAGTTTGTGATCCACCTAAGCTAGTTGTGCAGCATGATGTTTGAGGATGGGACTAGATCAACTGTTAAGGGGTAACGCCTCATCAACATGTGGACCTTCATTCCCACCTTTACACTGGGTACTGGTGGGGCTGTGTGGTGCCTCAGCACCTCGAGCCCATCACGCTGCTGGCAGCAGGTCCCCTCATGGTGTGGCATGGCATGGGTGGCTCGCCTGGGAACCCAGCTGCATGCTGACGCTCGCTAGGAGCTGCCTGTTGTTTCCACCATGCCGTTACAGCTGCTTGTCCTGGCAAATACCAGATGGGAAGGAGGAGCAGGCGGGATTTCTTCTGCCTGCTTTTAATGCTTCTGTGGTGACTGAATCACCAGCTCACGGGTTAGCTGTGATGTTGCCATTAGGAAGACTCTATCTGATGTTCCTGTTCTTCAAAATGTTGTTTTATATACAGTTGCGCTATAAGGCATGCTCCAATTTTATGGCTGATGTAATATAAATGAGCCAGGTTTTCCTGTGTGTGCTACAAGGAGATGTTGTAAAACTCATCTTGTGACATAGCAACACTAGCAATAAAATCTGTTCTCCTTAAATATTTTCTTTATTTGGCATTTTTACTAATTCATTACTACTGTAGTCTTGTACATCCTCAGTTTTACACTCTTCTGATGTAGTTGTTTCTTTTTCCAGTTCAGTGTAGTTTCTCTCATTCTTTTCCTTATTGGTCTGATTACTCCACAGAAGTGGCTGTAACATTTTTTTTTTAATGCTGCCTCTTCTGTTTCTGTAGTTCTCATAATAAGTTTTGAAGCAAATGCAGTATTTGGGCGCAGCCTTCTTAGAGCAAGGAGGGGTTTGCGAAATAATGCAAACTGTGAAAACAAGTATGGACTACTGTACGCTGATGTGTTGCTTGATAGATGGCCCAGATGATAAGCGGATATGATGGAAAATGACTTGTTTCTTGTTAGGCTGCCTCAAAAGCTGAGGTTAGGTTGCATTATTCAGCCCAGTCCTTTGGCTTCTTTAACATGGCAGAATTTTTATAGCCTTAAAAGGGGCAAATGCCCATTTGGACAACAGTATGAAATCCTTGCATACCTTTGCCATAAATCTTAGTTAGCTGAGCATATTTTTGTATTTTTTTTTTATTTGGATGCATTAAATGCATGATTGACTTTGCTGTGTTTTATCAACTTTGCTTTCCTTCCATCCTCCTGCTCCCAGTCAATTTCCAGCTATTTTGAGGTTGCAGTCTGTGTGGCTGTTTGTTACACTCTCCACCTTCCAGGTTTTCTTTTAAAATGAGGGAATCTAGTGTTTGACTCTTTTTTTATTATTATTATTATTATTTTTATTTTCCCCCTGCCCCATGTCAGTGCCGTGACTCTTAAATATATTATATCAGCATTCTAGAGATTGAAGTTACGCTGACCAGTGGTGCCAAAATTGCTCTAACTTTGAGGATTGCCACAGTTGCATGAGTATTCAGAACTTTTCTAATCTTTCAGGCCCTTCAGGAAAGTCATTCAGCCAATTAATTTGTTCATTTATTCAGTAAATTCTTTACTATGTTCCTTTATCTCATGATGTGTCCTGGGATACTAGCTTATGTTTTTCTAGTTGTCCTACTGCTTATTTAGAAGACATTTATAAATGAAACTTTACAAAGTTTTTGTTCCTTCTTAATTTCCTGAATGTAAGTATTTAACAAGTACTTTCTCTGAATTGATAGGGAATGTATTTTATAAAACCATATATGTCTATATATCAATGTCATTTATATAATACATGTAATAAAAACATTTTAAAAGCTGTTGTCTCTCAGGTGAGATTTTAATGTCGACCCTTTTTTGTTGGCTTCAGTCTGTCTGAATTCATTAATCTAAGAGATAGAGAGGTTTTTGAAAGAGCTGAAAGTTCTTGCTGAAGTTCCAGCTGGTTAGCTGTGCTTTGCTCTGAGTCTTTGGTCCTATTTTGAGACTAAGTTCTGTTGCTGTTGTAAGTGTATTGGGGCTTTGGGTTTTTTTGATTCCACGTGATGGAGGAGTGATAAAACATCCTCTGAAACAAATGATAACTACTGTTAATTTTTCCCTCTTACATGTGTAGGCTACTTTCTTGCTCATGAAATCCTCTGCTATTTTAGTATTTGTATATGTTACTTTGTGGTTTGGGAACATAGTCTGCAATTTTAGTTTCCTCTTCTAAGAGGCCAGGGGTTTTTGCTTTGAAAAGAATTGATTTAGGAAGTTTCATAAGTATTTTATAAAATATTCAATCTTCAGGTACTAGTGTGGGCACATCAACCTTTGCCTGATGAATTTATAGTGGTTTGGGGTTGAATTACAATATTTATGTATTTTTACAGTGTTTAGGAGCTAAATTGCAATATTCATTTCATGTGCAGACTTTGTATGCAGAAGATTCAGTACGAATTCATATGTTGGGTCTACCCAGATGTTTGAGAAGGTCCTTTGTCAATTCAACTACAAATCACCAGAAAAATAAGTGTGTTACTACAGATTGGAACGTAAGCATTGTTCAACAGTGTTCAGCTACACTAAACTAGGGCCTAATGAGCACCATTTCAGTAATTTGAAATTTTCATTTAATTTCAAAAGAAGAGTTAGGTTTGCATGGACTATGCAACCCATGGCCTATGAACAGTACTGATGTGAAACTCCCAATAATCATCATCATCCAAATGTGTAATAAACTTAACAAGCCTCTCTGTTTTATTTCCTTGCATTTATTTATATCCTCATATTATAATTTTAGACTCCATCTTCTAAAATTTTTCTGAACATGGTTTTGCTCTGTGATAAGAACTATTTAAAACTAGGCTACTATGACAAAAATAAAGCTAGTCCTCTTTTCTTGTTACACAGTGCATGTGGGCCACACAGGTGCAATAAAACCAGATCTACGGGAAATAGAACTTCTGATGAGTTTTAATTGCTGGATTTATTGATGGTGTTTCATACCTCAGTGTCTTGCTTATCCTCCTGACTTGTGGCTTCTTTTGTTCTTGCTCTGTTTCTTGGAGGAGGACTCATTGTTTATTTACTTTTTCCAAGGTAGTCTGGTCACTTAAACAGATATTTTCCCATGTGTTCTTTTCTTCATTTAGATTTAGGATAAAGACCTGAGTTACCATTCTAAGCAGACTTCTGTATGCAGAAGTATACTGTGTTTGCCTTTACCTCCCAAGTAGGATTAGAAGATCTGTTAAAATTCCATCTAAATGCGATAGAATGTTCCCCATTGTCACAGAATTCCTGCAGCAACCTGTAAGTCACAGCAAATGTAGGATTAATTATTCTCATACTCTGACTGAACTTAAGCGCATGCCAAACTTGCAAGTGCAATATGTTAACATCTTTCAACTTTTGCTGTTTTAAAACATTATATTACTACTTAGGATAAGTGTAAGATGATTTAAAAAAAAAAACACTTTATGCAGGTATTGCATCTCATGCAAATGCATGGCTTCATTCTGAGTACTGGACCTAATAGTTTTCCTCAGTTTCCAATATGCGTTGGCTATGTACATCCATCTTAAAGAAGAATAAGCTCAAACATGGAGATTATTTTCAAGAATCTTTTGATGTTTTTACTCGGAGAACTAATTAAGCTTNTTCCCCCCCCGCCCCAGCCCCACGTATAGTTTGTTTCTCTGTGTGGGGATCTGTATCTATGTGGCTTTTTTGGTTTTTGCAATTGTTTTGGAACTCGACTTCCACTAGAATACTGTTGCTCTGCAGATGCTGCTCAGAGCTGCTTGACAAGTCAATAAGTGACCTATAATAGAATTTAGGAATTTGGAATGGTTTAAATATTGGGTTAAAAATCGTACTATCCACCAATAGTGGAGTCGAAGGCTGCAGCAGAGAAACACTGATTATTTTATGTCATGCTGTTTTAACCTGTTTGGGAATTACTTGGGCAGTGTTTAAACTGAAATATTCTCTGTTAGGTCAAACTCCATTGCTATTTTTTTGTATTGCTCATTAAAAAGAAGACTTCCTTCCTGAAAGTTCACAGGTGCGGTCTAAACATGGGTAAATTTTTCTTAGGTTTAAAAGATGAACAATTCCTGGCTCTTACTTTCCTTCTTAAAGAGGGCTTTTGGATTTCTAGCAGTAAAAAGCCCAGTTCGGGGTCTGATGTGAAAAGCCTGCCTGATATTTGTCCTATATATTCACAGCCCCTGATGGTTATGCATTTGTTAGCACAGGTACACAGCTGCCCACAGGTACACACCTGATAAAAGCTGGCACAGCAGCTTACCAAGAATACTGCCACCCTCCGTTACTGATCCAGGCCCTTCCTAGCAACCCCCTTTCCTGTACAGTTATGAACAGTCTTGCTGTGCTGTGAACAATTTGAGGAGGTTGATTTGTTTGAAAACAAAGCTTTTATTTGGAAGGAGGAGGAGGACTGGGGACGGGGATCAGCTTAGCCTTCAGCCAGGTCTCTCATGGGACTTGCCCCGATGCAGTGATGCCTGTGCAGGTCCAAGCACAAGACAACATTGGAGCAGGCGGCGGTTTCTGATGCTCTGTTGTATGAGTTCACTGCTAATGTCATTGTAAGTAATTTAGTAGTACATTTTTTAAAAAAATACTGAAAAGTGTAAATAGTGCTCCACTGCAAGCCTTCAAATTTAGTTCTCTGTGCTTTGTGCAGTTTTTATGATCTGGGTTGTTCTTTCATACTGATTACTTAACTGTATTGTAAAAGCACAGAATGGAGGTGTTTCTTCTCATTTTGAAGCTTAGGTCTAGGTTACTTGAGGTATCAGAATTTTTAAATATCATGTAATTTCCTTTCTTCGGTCCACAATACACTGTTTATCTAATTTGGAACAGCTAGTATCTTCCTTATAAAACCTCTTCCCTCTGGTTCTCTGCTTTGGCTGTGCATTGTTGTAACTATAGATAACATTTAGAGCTAAACAAAGGAGGTCTTCAGAGCAGAGTGTGGTCATGCAGTTCAGTTCAGTTCAGGAATATTGTCACCCAGGTGAACTGAAGCCTGTGTTGATTGCTTTTGATACAATAATGATACTTGTTTTGTAGAAGTGTTTCTTCCAGTTGAAAGCTGTGACTAAAAAGTGTAACTGCTAATTTGGATGCAGTAAAGAAGTAGTAGTAGGCTTGTGGTGTTTTTCAGTTACACACTTTGAAAATTTTCCTTAGACTATTTACTTAAGGGGGAGGATTTCCCTAATTTTTCCTTCAAAGGGTACTATTGTTTCATTTTCTGCTAGGATTGTGGGAAAATGCTGCTTGAAGTGTGAAAGAAAAACAGGTAGATAGTAGCACTAGAGAGTTTACTACTATAGATGAAGCTCTCTCTTTCTGTTAGGATTTTCTACATTATTTTTTGAAAAAATACTTGTAAATGTTTAGGGGGTTTTGTAATTGGCTATATATATGTATTTTCAAGAAAATTTGCTGTAGGTTAATTAATCATCTCTTGATGCTTACTACATTCTTGCTTTCCACGATCATCTAATTTCTCTACAGTTGTGTTCTTCTGTTCGGACTAACAGCTTTACAGATACACCTGCTTTTGTTATTCAGGATTGGAGAAAATAAAGTGAACTGAGAAGAATATTTACCGTATTACTGTTATTGAAACACACATCATTGCTCTGTTTTGTTTGTGGGAGAATAGTTTTAGTTGACCTTCACGTTCCTTTGAAATAAAAGCAGGTTAATAAGCTGTTTACGAAGAAACCTGCTTTCTTATAATGTCAGTAAATGATAGGAGAAAAATTCATGTAGTGTGTATGAGAATTTTGCTCAATTTGAAGTTTAGCATGCATGTCTAACCACATACTAACATCCTTTTTGTGTCCTTAATAACTGTACATTTCCTTCTAATGCAGTCTCCTATAAGGTGGAACTGAAGCAAAATTAAGTCTGTTTCAATACAAATTAAGAATTTGGATTGAAATTACTGAACAGCTCAGGGTAAACGTTTCAGGAAGTTGATGAGTTAACTTTGAGGATGCTTACTGAGAGGTCTTCCCAAGCATAAGGGAGAGCACAGGCATGTTATGAGAAACATTAAGTGGCATGTGAAGTAGGCAGAGAAGGAACTCATTTATCCTAATAGTATGTGAGTAGATGTGGTAGCNAAAAAAAAAACACTTTATGCAGGTATTGCATCTCATGCAAATGCATGGCTTCATTCTGAGTACTGGACCTAATAGTTTTCCTCAGTTTCCAATATGCGTTGGCTATGTACATCCATCTTAAAGAAGAATAAGCTCAAACATGGAGATTATTTTCAAGAATCTTTTGATGTTTTTACTCGGAGAACTAATTAAGCTTCCTGGAAAAATAAAGGGGGACATTTTTATCCCATTGTGTAATTACATCAGTAAAGGTTGTTCTGTGGGTTGGGTTTTGTTTTTGTTTTAAACAGGATGTATTTACTTCAACTTGAGATATGCTGTTCATCTCCATCCCTTGCTAAAGTTAGGATGATTTGAACTTTTTATGTTCAGGAGGGGAATGGGTGGGCCTTGGCGAAGCTGGGAAGTATCTATTTGGTGCTCTTGCCATGCAGGCTATAAAAAGCTTAAAATGAACTTCAAATGTTCATGCCCCCC
>VZTV01071918.1:9096-64159 GCA_013400875.1 Anhinga rufa | reverse complement strand
GTTATGTTCTCTGGACTATTATAGAAAGATTAATCGACTTGGGGCTGGGGAAAATAGCCCTTTCCAGTTAACACTATCCAAGGCTGTCTGTGGGAAAGATTCACCTGGGTAGGACAAGATAAAGAAAGGGCCCCCAGGAGAGAATTTTTTGCGTCTGCTCTCGCTTAGATAAGATGACTCGTTAAACAGCCTCTCCTCCAGACACAGGGTTTACTGGAAGCAGCCCTCCTCCTCTATTTTGACCAACTTGGCTGGGCCCACCTATCTTTGGTGAACACTTTTGGACATAACTATTAACAAAACAAGCACCAAAGCCCTTGGGCTCCCAAGGCAGAGCAGCACGGGAGCAGTTCAGGATCCATGGTGGGGTGAGACCCAGCAATGGACCTCAGTCCCTGGCAGGGAACAGGCCAGTGGGAAGTAGTGCATATACCCACGGAAACCTTGCAACAGTCTGCAACATTGACAGCATGGGTAGGAAATAAAGATGGAAGAGCCATGCTCTTCTCCCCTCCTCTGGTTCAAACCCCAGAGCTCCCGGGAGGCTTTGCTGCTGTGCAGACCAACTTTGGAAGGGTCTCGGTCCCTTCACCTCTTCTTGCCCAGGTACATACAGCACTCTCGCTGGCCTCCAATCTATGATACCTGCCTGGGAAAGCTTCTCAGGCTTGGCTGGACATGGAAAGGGGTTTGCAAAGCCATGAGCTTCATATTCGTTTATTTCTTAAATTCAGCAAAACAAGATTAACTAGAAAATGACTGTATGCCTTCCAGGCACAGATCCACAGAAGGATCACTGCAGATTTAGTTTGATCTGCAGTCATCTTGTTCCACACCCTGGCTCAGGATTTCTTTTGTTGGTTGTTTTTTTTTTTTTTCTTCAGATCTGGCTCTCTACTTCAAATACACACAATATAGCAAAATATATACAGCTTCAGTTAACACTGCAATGATGCCTGTAACCGTGGTCAGCAGATTAAGTTTATGTGTAACAGTGTGTGGTAAAGGACAGTATTACAACAACATTTCAGCTACACAGTGGTAGTAGTGAGTAAAAGTAAGAAAAATTATTTAAATCGTCCCTCTCTCACCCCCTGCACAATACAAACAGCTAATACATCTGGGCTCCTCTTCTTCCAGATGCCACTCAAACATCTTCGCGTACCAGGAGAGGCTGAGTAGATGAAGCACTGCTACCCACAGAGTTAATCCTCACTGAGTGATGTGGAGCATTTCCCTGACTGGAAGGTGGAGTTGAGAAGTTTGCATAAACCTGCAGAAGCCAAAGATCAGTGTCAATAGTCTGCAGACTGCACCCTTCATGCATCTTTGGAGAGCTCTCCTTTCCTAGCTTTTTCCCACTGTATACTACACACTGCCATGGAAGGGTTCCAGCTCAGGCCTTTCTTTGCAAATCTAAAGACAGTTTCAAAAGGTATTGGGCATAACTGCTCTTTTAAAGAGTCAAGAACCTCAATCTCAGTTATTAACAACACCGCAGCTTTCAACTGCATGCCACATTTCAACTGAGCTTGAAAAAGCGCAGCTCAGGTTATTACTAAACTCCCCAGAAAACTCACTAATATTTCCTCGCATTCTTGCTTTTGTTTTAGTAATGCCTGCACCTGCCAAAAATACACTACAGGATGCAATCGAACACCAGCAGCTTTCAGTTTCCTCTTTTCTCAAATTGTCAGGAAGCCATGTACTCTGTGCCCAAACAAGGCATCCAAAAGGTAAAAGGAAGCTTTATTTTTAAACCAGGTTTTAAACTCACTTTTTTATACCTCAGTAACACACAACATTATTGCGAGACAAAATACCAGTTTCTGACGTGCCTCAAATTTTTCTTTGGACTGTTTTGTCCAGTTACCCTCTCAGAAAAAGCTTTTACTAGGGAATGGTCGAAAGAGCAATGAAGACAGTTTGTCACAACATACCTCCAAGGTTATATAAATAGAGCTAGGGCAAGCAAGTGAGAAGAGGCAGAAGAGCACCGCAAGTTCAATCTCTTCATCCAGAAAGCTTTTCTAATAAAAGCTAAACATACTTCACTTCTGAGATGTTTCCCAGATTAATAAAATTTTTCATAGTTTAAGATAAGATGAATTTATGCAGTACCATTGCATTTTGTGACATCAAAATTGTGCCAGGTCTATTTTGAGTGAGAAATATCAACCACGCGAAGAGTCTTCTCCAGCTGGTACAATTTGGGTATGGGCTTAGACACCTAAGCCGACAGTGCAAAGCTACATAAATAACACTGGAAAATTAACCGGCTCTGATCCTCAGAGCTCTAGTCTAACATCTTGCTTGAAACTGCTTTGACTCCAAAAAAATTATGATCCATAACTTACCCGGGGGGCATTATCTGAAAGCTGCTGCTCTATCAGCTGTACAATTTGTTTAAATGTGGGTCTCTGTAAAGGATCAGCATCCCAGCAACTCTTCATTATGTCATACCTGCAAAGATACTGAAATTAAGTACAGCTCTTGAGGAAATCCTCAGAGTTCTTATCTCACCTCCATTATTATTTGAAAGAAAACTGTGACTCAGCCCCACAGTTTACCTTCTTTAAATGACATGTAAGTTTAGAAATAGTGCTGCTAACACCTGTGCTTGTGACAACAAAGGACTCAGTACTAATGGGAGTCTTTGGACACAGGTTTTTTTGACAGCTTGCTAAGTGCCAATCCATTTTCAAAACAGTGAATTAGTGATGGCTCATAAAGGAGATCAGTAGCCAGTCCTCTTGTTGTCAGGAAGTACAGCACAAATGCAGATGCTGTACAGTCTGGGGATACATCTCACTGACTGCTTTATCTGAATTAAAAATGTTTAATTATGTTCTGTGATCTGTCAATAATTTATTGACACGGAGCAGATGCCATGACAAAGCGATCAGATGGTACAAGGCATGAGTGTATTTCATTGCCTGTAACAACACAGGCATGTATTCCGCTAGTTAGAGTACATGAATTATTTAAAACGTGAAAAGAACTTAAAAAAAAAGACAATGGGACAGTGCAATGAGCCTTAATGCAAGAATGAAAGCTTCCCTTCCTTTGCATCATTGCTGATGTTTGGTGATTAAGGGGTGCTGGTTGCTCACTTACATTTCAGGCGGTGCACACTCAGGGCTGAACATCCTGTATCCCTCCTTGATCATTTTATAGAACTTGGAGTCCACAGGCATCCCTGGATATGGGCTGCTTCCTGTTGAGAGAGCACATGAGCGACATGATCTCTGCATCTGCAGTAAAACCAAGATGAAACAGAAATCCCTTGAAGTACCGATCTTGAAGGAGCTTACCTAAAGAAAAGAGCTCCCAAAGCAATATCCCGTAAGACCATACATCACTCTCAAAGGTGTAGACACAATTGAAAATACTTTCAGGTGCCATCCACTTCACAGGGAGACGAGCCTTTCCAGGGAGGAAGGAATAAATTAAGACAATGGACGTAAGGCATACAAAATTTACAAGATAAGATTAACCTTTTCTACTTCTTATGTGCTTTAAACATTCGTTAAATCAAGAAATAGAAGTATCCAAAAATGGAAATCTCAGCATTTTAGAGTCTCCAAGTGCTCCATGATTTTTCTGTGGGTCTACCAAACTCATGCAGTTCCTTGCACTTTATTTTTCAGTAAACTGTGTGACTCCTTCTGTCTTGTTTATAAGGGATGGCAGGAAGTCGGAGCAAAATAATATAAATTACCATGTTCCTTAAGCAAACATGCAAGTCTACTTCCATAGACTGGCTACAAGCAGATGAGATTTCACATAATCAAGATGCTTCAAGGCTTTAATCAACAGTTAAGACATCTGCTTTAGCTCCCCAGTGTATCAGAAAAAAAAAAAAGAAATTCACATCAAAGAAATACATATTGACATTTTCCATAAGCTTGTGTGGGGACAGACATCCCTCAGGAACGCTAGCTGGAGGAGAGGAAAGGGCACAGAAAGGCTTTAGATTTACTTCCACCTTCCTCTCCCTGCTTTGCCCTTTTCTTGCCTGACTGTAGGAGCCAGTCAGGCTTCTGTCCTAAGCACTTGTCCCGCTGTGGGAGAAACCAGACATCTTCATTTTAAGTGGTCTTGCAATGATGTGTCCAAAGATCTATTTCAACCACACTATAGAGAAGAGCCTTGATGTCTTGTAAGGAAAGGAGACCCAACAGAAAGGGACGTAAATGGAAAGAAGAAATGAGGTGGAGGAAAACAGCATTTGCCATGGGCTGGCTCACCATAGAGGCAACCAGACTTGTTTACTTCCTGAACAACACAGACAGCAAGCACTCTTCCTGGCCAAGCCCCCAGCTGCTGTCAGCAGCACTGCCTCCCAGCAATGTCCAAGGCTAGTGATGCCCCCGTGCTCCTGATCAGGCCAGATGCAACTAGACGCCTCCTGCAGCCACTGCTTCCTCTCTCCCCAGGCAGCTGCAGCCTATCCTCCTCTGACCCTTTCAGGCTACGTAAAATCCTACTGTCAGAGAACTCAGGAAAAAAGGGTAGCCTAGACATGTAGAACTTCATTACTTACTGCCCACTTCCCTCCTAAGCTGCTGGTCTGCACTTCCCACTCCCAGGAGCTTTGACTGATGAAGGAGCTCCTGACCTGACCCTGAGCCGGCAAGCAGCTTTCTTACACTAAATGCCACTCAGTATATTGCCAGGACAGCCATTCCTGAATTAGTTCTGCTCCTGTTGTTCCCTAACCTCAACTTCTAGGCACCCAGTGGCTGGTACCAACATTGTTTTTGAAGACAACCAATAAACTCTTCTGTCCTGCAGCCTAAAATAGGGATGCTGTAGGTACCTGGAACATCAGGGACTGCTGGGTGACAGCAAAGCAGCAGAGGTATCTCAGATACCTGAGGTGCCATGGACTGACTGAAGCTAACCAAGCATGGCAAACCACTTCGGTGAGAGATGCTTAGGTGTGGGATTTTCTCTTTGTCAGCTTGCCCAAAGCCTGGATGGGCAACCTTCAGTTTGTGTGTTGTCAAGTCCCTAACTAATGACCAGCCTCTGACCATGGAGCACTCAGCAGAGATGGGGAGGAGGGCTGCCTTGTTGAACACGGGTCTTCTCTCCTTTGAAAAATGGTGCAAGTAAAAATGTGTACTCTGAAGGCAGTGGATGGCTGCATGTATCTGATGCAGACTTACAACATTAATCCAGGCAGCACAAATCAGTTTGATACGCAAATAACCTATATTCGGTAGCACACTTCTTCAGCTTAACCACACAGACTCAATTTTCTTTTGTAGTAGGGCTCCTTTTACTGCACTAGCACTTTAAAGGGGACTTCAAGTACTGCCAAGGTAATCTGCATCACTTCAAACTGTCTTTGTACACCTGCAGAGGTCTAGTACATACCAGTGTAATTGGTACTCTTCTACATAAGGAGGTTTTAAACTCTTCTCATCAAAATATAGTGTCTTGTTCCAACCCTGTTACAGGGTTTGAATTACAGTTGCAAGGTAAAGCTGTATGTTACACATACAAGGTTAAAATCAGTATATGCAATCAGATAAAACTAAGGCTTTTTTGCCTCCTACTATGCCCTAATCAATAAATTCACCCTTCAGAATCCAGTTTCTGTTGTCTGAGTGATGTTTTATAGCAAAGAACAGGATGCAAACCCCTGATTATTTAGATATTTTAAAAATAAACTATTTCAGTAATGGACAAATACAGCAATGCCCAGAGAAAAAGTTTAGGGTTGGGCTACCAAAATATTCCAATGGCAAAACTTGCAATTACTCACAGAGCTGTAGCTTTTAATGCATTCAGATATAACAGAAAGACTGGGCGTTATATTGGTGCAGCAAAAACATCTCCTCCACTACAACATACATTCAGACACTAGCATGCTCTTTCCAGTATAACAACATGCATATACCAAGGGTTTTCTCAGCACACACAGGTGTGTCAGAAATTGCCCCTCCTAACATTCCTGACCAGCACAGATATATACCAGAATTCAGAAATCTAGATTTCTGCCTAAGAAGGACTTTTCTTTGCAAGTCAAGAAAAGGGGAACTCCCCTCCCTTAAAACAGGTGGATAAAGTACCATATATACTTACGTTTCCTTTGACCACATAATTTGAGTCATTCCTTATATCTCTTGCCAGGCCAAAGTCACAGATTTTTGTTATCCGACCATGAGTTAGAAGAATATTTCTTGCAGCCAGATCCCTATGAATGCACTAAACAACAAAGAGAAATAAACAAAGCTATTTTATAATATCCTTAACAGGCTGTTGCTTGGTTACATGTTTACTTAGCTATATAACTTATTGCATTATGCATTTTATGGCAAGCTGAAAGTTATAATGAGGCCATGTGTTAATAAGCTTACTCAGATGATTAAACATTCTGGTGTAGTATCTTTAACTATCATGACATTGATCCACATGGTTAAGGTTGTCTATGCATCTATTTTAGAAATGACTACTTGCAGTCACTTTGGATTTTCTAGTGTTTTACATTTGCAGCTAAAGTTTAATATACTTTTTCTCTGACTTTTTATCAAAAGATCACCAGCTTGTTTCCTAACACAGGACGCATAAGGGGAAAATGTTGTTTGTTTCTAAAATAATTCCAACCTTTTATTAAGTAGCTATTGTGGTTGAGGGGAAAGTGATGAAAAGGTGAAAATAGGGAAAATTATGGTAAAAACTTCAACGCACATAAGTCATGAAACTGAATCCCATTTCAAAAATACTCCTCTGGAAGACTTGAATTATTAAGTACCTAGGAGGGTTTTATAAGCAGGCCTAAGTATTTGAAAATACTGGAAATTTTCACAAGCTAGTGTCTTTCAATGAATACTCATGCATTTGGTGACCAGCTAGCTTATACTCGTTTTCACTTGAGAAGTGCGCAAGTGTTTGTAACTGCAGCCCCGGAAGCGTGCCTGAGTTTCCCAGCAGTTGCGTTTTCTCTGTATACAACTGTGGAGCCCACATGCATTTGTTAGAGAATGCAGGTAGTTCTCTAACAAAATGATCACTTTTTCCATCTGGAAAGGACAGCATTAAGCTCCCACTTTACTGATGGTATATAGTACGCAGGCCACAGCTTTCCAAAAAATAGCTGAAGATGGTTCAATTTTTCTCTTCATTTTTTCCCTTGAAACAAAAAACTTTACGAGTTCCCTACAAAAAATTACTTAAAATATCAAGAACTACACAAATCAAACTCAGAAAAAGATAACTGCAGGTTGCATAAGCAACTTAATCTCTATCCCTTTTGCATGCTTACATGAGGAACTATTTTTAATGACAATTACTGTCTCAGGGGACTCTTCTTCACCTTCCAATCCAATATGCTCTTCACTTTGCATTTGAAAATTACTGCACTGAAGCAGTAAAGTGAAGGAATGGCCAAGCATCCAGCATGCCTCTACCTTGTTTCTCCAGAATCAGTGCAGTTTGCATTGAATGAGGACTTTGTCTGTTGGAGGAAGCCCTGTCTCCAATGCACCATGTGCTTAATAAGGGAATTACCCTCCCAGGGCAGGCCCCTGTCCCAACTCCTCCATAGAGGCACTTTTATGCTTCTGAGCCTTGATACACAAACAAGTTGCAGAAGAGCAGCTGGGTACTTAGCACTGCTGGTCTGTGTGGACCCTCCTTCCCTGAGGGCGTGAGGCAACCTGAAGCATCCATCAGCCCACACTATGCATTTACTAGCTGGAGCTAAGAGCATGTACGTACGCAACAACCGAAGAGGACAAAGCACAGTAATGTGTTAGCGCAGTGCAACCTAATTGTGTTATAAAGCCGTTAATTCTGCACTGCCAAAGCCATACTGCACATTTCATCCCAATCTCACAGTGAGGTGGTGTTACATCCATTATTGTCTTTGCTACTCAGTGCCACGGTGTCTGTAACCATGGAAAGACTATAAAGAAAACAGTCACTGGGAATGAGGCATAGTGAATCCTGGGGCTATTCTATAGGAAAATAAGAAGAAATAAAGAATATGTGTGGTAGGCACTGGATGTCCTGAATAGTGGAGGATACAGGAGCCTGGTGAAAACCATTAAAATCTGTAATATAATGTGTTTGCCTGCCAGGACTGTTTTGAAGCTGTTGATAGATGAAAAATAAACTAAAGGGTTTGGAAGGAGGAACAGTGGGGGGGGGGGAAAACATGGGCAAGAGCAAGTTTTAATGCGGACTTCCTTTGGAGCAGAATTAGAGCCACATTTCCCACTACTAACACAGGATCCCAGCATTACCTTATTTTCCTTAAATTGCTTAAGTTTGGTTTATGCGCTTTATCCAAGGTACACTTGTACTATCCTGTGTATTAGTTAAAATGTTTACATATTAAATGGCATTTTGACAACAAAATGTAAGAACAACCATAGGAAGATCGTAATTATGCTGTGCTGAAGACTTCTATTCTCTATAAATCCCTTTCTGTTATGCAATACCTCTCGTATGAAACCCAGAGAAATATCTAGTACCGTGAGGGTAGCCAACAAAGATTCTTTGTTGGTCTCTAGGCTGATTTTATCTTTCCAGAAAATTAAAACCCAAGACATATCCTGTGCATTAAGCCATACTGCTAAAAAAGAAAAGGACACGATGTGATAGCTCCCCTGTTTAAGGCAGTATTTTGCATGAGAGAAGTAGCAAGTGAAGCATTGTTTAAAACTCATGCAGATAGCTTTGCAGCTGTCTTTATACCGTTCTTTAGTTTGTAAACTCTCCAGCAGTGTCACAGAGAATAAATCTTAAACTCTTGAGATTGAATTGTTTTTGAAGGTGTCTACTTGTTGGGTTTCCAGTTTTTTCCTGAATTCCACTTAATTCCCATTAATAACTCCTCGGGGTTCCTGTGGGCTTCACTGCCTCCAAAGCCATCAGGAGTTCTCATTAAACTACCTCTTGTGCTCCAGGAAACAAAGGAAGGTCTGAAGATCAAATCCATAAGAGGCACCTCCCAAGCCAGACAGGGTTCAACTGTGCTTGCTGTCTCCCAACACATGAAATTGTTAATCAATGGAGCCTCAGGGTGTAGCAAACATACTTCGCTGCAATTCCTCTCCTCTGTCTCTTCTCTTGACATTTCTACAACTAGTTTCTGTTCATGAGCAAGGTCAATGATTCTACTAGTCTGAACTGTGGATACGCAATAGCACTGCTTCACGTTGACTACTGTGCACCCTATATTCTATTTTATGGGATATAAAACTCCACTTTTGGCCAATGAACATAGTACAGAACTCCAACATTAGCCAAAGCTTCAAGTACAAGAAGGAGCATATCAGTTTGCAGTGCTTGTTGAAAAAAACACAGAAATATTCAGCATTTAAACATGTGGATCACATAAAACACTGAAAGTGATACTAAAGGAAATCTGAAATCTAGAGATTCTGTCCAGCCCTGACAAATTCTTAACTTACATTTTTGGAGGCGAGGAAGCTCATGCCCTTTGCCACCTGGTAAGAAAAGCTTAGTAGATCTTCGACATCTAGAGCAAGTTCATCATCTTCCAACATAGAAAGGGTAACATCCTGATCAGTGTAGGAACCTACACAATATAAACAACAGCTTTTGAGTGGAATGTAATCATTTAGAAACAGAGTTGTCTTAATGCTAAACAAAACAGCAATCTGAGTAAGTACCAGACTACAGTCATGTAAATAGCCCACCGACAAAAAGCAAAAAAGAATCATGATACTCCATTTAATGTGGAGAAATATAAGACACTGCAATTTAGCATATGGTTCTTTCTCAAGCCTTCTCACATCAATTAATGAGTTTTAATTGTCACCAGCCATGAGAGAAAAATATGAGAGAACTGAAAAAACCCAGGAGGCCCCTGTCTCTGCACTCCCACCAGCAAACAGAATTCCTTGTCACTGTACTCACCAGACTTCACTGGTCTTTTTTTATCAGCTTTTGGTGGGACTGCATATGACACTCCTGGTTTCATGTCCATGTACTCACTGGCAACATCACTGTTGAAGCAGCAGATGAAATTAAACAGTTTAGTGAAAAAGGTCTCAAAAGCCATCCAAACAAAAAGCCAAGGTTACGCCAACCTTCCGAATATAATGCTTTACAAATGATCAGTAGATTGGAAACTCATGGGTGTGTAAAAAAGATGAGGAAAGGCCTGTGCAGAAAGAGAGGTTTGTCAGTACATCTAATGATATATCTCAAAGTTTGGAGTTTGGCTCAAGTGAGCAAACAAAACCTTTCATACGTATACTGTTTATATAGACTTCACTCTATGAATTAACATCCAGACGTTTCACAGGATCTGCTAGTGCTTCCTTCTTCTGCTTAGGCCAACTTCTACCAGAGTATTTCAGCAACTCAAGTGGCAATTGAAATGCAAAAGACAAATGGTAAAAATGTTAAAGTCAGAGATTCCCAAGTTCCAAAGGGGATTCATATGTACTTTGAAGAATCAGACGAGGCTTGGGACAGCCATCTGCTACATTTTTTAAGTTTAAATTTTCTTATTGCTATATATAATTGAAATGTACAGATTTTCATACTAAATGGTTTATAAATATACAGTTAGGCANNNACAGTTAGGCACCTTTAGAAAGGATGGATGTACTTTGGCATTTTTCACTTCATTGCCATTAGAACTCAAACACATAGCCCTTCCTTAGCCTAAAATATCTGTTTAGTTTATGAACAATAAATGCAGCCACAGAGCTAACATGGAAAGGAGTAATGAGATCACCAGTAGCTTTAGTCACCACCACAAACACATTTGATGCACTTAGCAGCTGCAACTTTACAGTAAATACTAATATGAGAATTTGGTAAATACTCTGCCATTATTACCTCAATTTAGACAATGTGCTCAAGCAGTGAGATTCCTGCACTGAAAAGGGGGCACACCTCCAATGGCAAATCACAGATTTGTGTCCATCACCTCAGTGGTCCCAAGCTCTCTGGGGCACCACCAGCTATCCATATATTGCCACAGCACGAACAGCTTCACCAGTACTACACCTTGCTAGGACAAAGGACTTTTTACCACCTCCTAAGGGTCTGCCTGGTTCTTTTGTGTCTGCCAACACAAAGTAATGGGCACACTGGGACAATAAACAGACTGAAAATAAAAATGGACAGGTATTGTAACAGCCCATAGGTTTTGGTAAGTTATGTCTCCCTCACTTTGCAAAGGGAAGGAATGAGCAGGAAATCTGCTTGGAAACGTACTTGGAAAGAGCTCTGGGCTGGTATCTAAAACAGAGTGGTTAAAAATATACAGATTAAATAACTGAAAAAAACAAAAGTACAAGAACAATCTCAGAATCGTGACATGGCTCATGTAATCACAAAATCTAGCACGCTACCGGTAGCAGCTTGCCTCTAATACTGTACGGCACTGGTTTGATTTTGTAAGAAGTCACTTCTGAAGGCAGGAACTTAGGAGACCTCAGAGTATTAACACCCCAACACTGGGGGAATTGTCATTCAAGCTGCTAAATGAGCACTGCCAATGTTTAACAGGAACAATAAACACAAATATGTACGAAGATTGGAGCCAAGGAGTTGCATGAAATAACTACAGGAAATTTGATAAAGAAGTAAAACAGGGAGTGTATACATACAATCAATTGCGCTCTGCTAGAATAAACCACCCACTGTACAAATCGTCTCTGTAATTAAATTGTTTCCTTGCACAGCAAATAATCTTCAAAGCCTGCCACATGGAAGGTTTCTCCATGTTTCTTATCCCTGATAAACTTTGACATCTCCCCCTTCCCAATCTTTTAAAAACACAAGTACATTTCAGCAGGTCATACTTACGCTGCAGGCTCTGCCTGATGCAAAAGGTTCTCGTAAACTGCTGTTTCTGCATGTTCTTCATGTTTTGGACAAATAAATGAATCTCGTTTCCGTCTCAAAAAATTTAAAAGATCACCATAGCAGCAATATTCTGTAATGACCAGAGTGGGACCTGTAGATGTACGTGAGGTTTAGAAAGCAGGTGAGTATTGTTTTCATAGCAGAAAACCTTACATAAAGATAGTATTCAGCCAAGCACACAGGCTGGGCTATTAAAAATCACACTGCCTAGCACTGTCTAGATTTGAAAAGTTATAGAAAAGTCACCCGGCATGTTCCCTTTCACAGATCAGCAACTATTGTCCAGCTAAAGCTGTGTCACTCCCAATTAATTTCCACCACCACCACCTCAATAGCATTGCATTGTACAAAAATTAAACAAATAAGTCTTTTTCTCTTTCTTCATGTGATAATGTTTCTGGCCAGACACATCTGTTTGATTTTGCTCACTTCCTGAAGGAAGTTATTTGTTCCAAATGTTAGAGTAATTCAAGCTTCAAACATTAATCCTTTTGATTCACTTCTGTTTACAGTAGAGCTTCACACTCCTTCAGTAATGTTTTGGAAATGATGTAGAGTGTTATATTCTGTAGTATAATAGGAAAAATCATTCAAACAGAACAGCCTGCTGCGACAGAAAACTACATTGCACAAGGTCTTAGAATATTAAAATGAAATCGGAAAGGAAAATCAAGTCATCTCCAGCACGGATGTTTATAGATCAAATATATGTTTTCTGAGTGAATGACTCCAGCTATGGCCCTTGAATATGTAATTGCACTGCATGTTATTTCATCCGTAAGGTTATTCTGTACCACCGTTTCCTAACCTCACTAGTTTATTTCCATTTTTCTGCAGTTAAAAATTGTAGTTTTCTTAACAGCAAAAGCAGTGTTTGCAGCAGGATTTTCTTTCAGATGCCACATTTTTTTCAGCTGAGACAGACATGCACTCAGGCCAGTGAATCTACTTTGTCAACTGCTTAAACAAAATTGTTTCATCCTATTTTTAAATCACTAAATGTGAAACTGCAAAATGTTTTGCCTCTGTCTAAAACTATGAATTTTTACAAGCTCCTTTTCTTTGAAAAATGAAGCAAAAACTTAAAGAGCAAATATTTGTGTAAGAAGCAACACCATCTTTCATATTAAAATGCACATAAATTAAAATTACAGGACTGTATCACTCTGTATTGACACTTCCTTCAGCTGTTTTGTAGCTTTTACTATGTATGAAAACAAACTTAAGTTAATATTAAATGTGAAATACTTGTGTTGTGCAATCATTTCTTTAGAAAATGCTTTTTCTCAACTTTCTGCTGCTTAGAATTTGTAACTTCAGTGGTGCCTTAACAGATACACTTACAGTTTAAACAGAAGGCTAAAAGACTATACAAGACGGGCCTGCTGACTTCACCTTGGATACCAACAAGGAACCAGTTAACGTATCTTTTCTCATTCGTGAGAAACAGTGTGGCTGAGGGAAAAACTTGTGCTGCACATTTTGTCATCTCTCAAGAAGAAAGCGTACAATGGCTCACATGAAAGAGCGTAACAGCAACCTTCCTTTTAGCTGCAGCTACAGTGGTCTCATTACTGCTTTTACGATGAGCCTAAAAATCTAGATTCAGGAATTCACAAGTGATAGTCATGATGATCTGCAACCTGCCTAAGCAAGAAATGTCTTTAAGATTTCTATACTTAGCAGCACTGGATTTTCTTCACAAGGTTCCTCCTTCTGGCAATAAAAAAAGGACAGAAATAATCAATAATCTATTGATAATCCCACCTCCAATAGTGCAAGCTCCAAGCAGATTCACAATATTAATGTGGTTTCCAAGGTAACTCAGCACTTTAAGCTCTGACATCAAGGCTTCTCTTTCTGTTAAATGGGCACTTGCTGCAAGGCAAAGCACAATGTTCGGAATGTAACACACTGACCAGAGGGAAGTGAGAAAAAATTGTACAGTACTTTATAGCAACTTACGTTTCAACATCTTTACTGCTACTGTCATAGCAGCATCAGATTTAAATAGACCATAAGCAGTGGCTTCAACAACTTTTCCAAAAGCTCCAGCACCAAGGGTTTTACCTAATAAAGCAAAACAAAATATTCTGTAATGACTTGGAGCACTTCTTCCTGAAAGGTTCAACATTTTATTTTATGATATCAAGGAAGCTATTGTAGATACACCTGCTTGCTTTTTGTCCCAAGATAAGTATGAGCAATTACCAATATTTGCATTATTGCGCAATGTCTTTTGGACAAAACCCTGCTATGTTTGACCGAAGTCTCATAGGAGACCTGAAGGTTTCACCTTGCAGATGAAGTTAAAAAAATCTAAACTAACCAAAACTCAACCGGTTTCTAGGAAATTCCCATTTGTGATCATAAGGGAGTTGAGTTGGGTCTATGTAAACATAGTTGTTTCCATTTATTTCTTCAACAACTTTCCACTGAACTTCGTATTTGGGTTTCTGGAAAGGAAAGAGAATGGCTGTCACTACCGAAGCCTCCACAGGGAGCTCACACACTTTCCTAACTCAGGCAGAGGGGCTTCTGATTTTACCTGCAAATATATGTACACCAGGATCATGACTATAATGCACATCAGTCCTGCAGCAACTCCAAAGGCAATTAGTAAAGGGGTGAAAAGGGTATGGGTACGAATTTGTTCTGGAAAGAAACAGAGAAAATTCTGCTTAAATACTGAACAAGAAAAACTGTAATAAAAAGATGCAGGTGAAAACTTTTACTTGGTTCTTCCCTGTGAAACACAGTTTGGAGTTTTGACTTTCCCAGATGTGCTCCAGGTACATCAGAATTGCTTTCCTGAATGAGCTGTGGGAGACAGAGCTGGCACAGAAACCATCCAGTTTGTTGCCTCGGCAGTCTCAGATTCATCAATTTAGGAGGTGTGACACCAAGATCAATTAATGCAAGGGGTTTGCATGATCTCAGCCAAGCTAGGTTAAAGAAAGAAGCTTTTTTCTGAAGTCCTAGTTTCTTCTCTTCCCCCGCCCCCCAAGTATGATCCCTACAGCACAGTCTTTATGGGTAGAGGTTGTGCCAAGTAGCAAAGCAATGCCATTCCAGCAAAGCCCATCTACCCCAAATCTGGCTTATTTGTTTACATGTTATATCTGGGTGTAACAGAGAAAAAAAAGAAGCCGCAGAAAATTTGATTTTGCAAGAGCACAGATTTACAAACAGATTTCAAGTCATCTATGTTCTAGTGCCTTATTTTCCCCCACAAACCCACAAATACTGCTACAAAACTCATAAGCCCTTTTGCAGTATGTTGTTGTTACTTCTTTTACAACAGCAGGGCCCTTAGGCTTCAGTCAAGTTCAGGACCGCATTTTCCTGCGACAACATAAAAACATTAAGAAACCGCAGTTTTTCCTTGAAAAAAAAAAATATGGCCTAAATAGTCGAAACAGACAAAGACAGCAAAAGAAAAAGGGAGAGGGAGAAGGAAAGCCAGTGTAATGCTGTCGGTGGTTTGCCCCTGTGCTGCACAGACAGAAGAAAACCAGCTAACTATTGCACTGCAGATCTGGAGCCATAAAAAGATGATACCACAATATTAACTGAAAAATTAAAGCAATGCTTTGATGGGTATAACATGTAGCATAATATGTTATCATACGGTCAGCCACAGTACCATAAACTTTATTATGGCAAAGGTAACCCACTTAAAATCCTCTTAGGGAAAGAGCTGAATGGTGCCCACATTTTATGGTCTCATTCACTCCAGCCGTTACCTTTAATAGCAAAGTTGAAGAAAGCAGAGCTCCTGTCCCCATTGCTGGAGGCCTCGCAGCACACGGTGCCGGTGCTCCTGAACATGCTGGCGTTAATAGTACTTTCAACCAGGATTCGTTCAAATGACGGCACTGATGAATTTGTGTAACTGATTTTGACGTCCATGGGGGATATTGTCGGTGAATCAAAACATCTGGAAAAACAATACTGAGAATTACCTGCCATAGATCGCTACCTGTAATGGATGTCAGGTCCTACTGCTGAGGCAGATAGTCACTGCCAGACCATCAGATAACTAAACAACACTGCTCTACAAAGGGGTTCACCTGAAGATCTTATCCTCAAGACTTAGCCTACTGAGGGTGTCTCATTGTCTTCTATGTAGTGGGTGAAATGGATACATACACCAAGACTGACACTGCTGGGCACCATGTGGTCTTTGCATTTGCTTTTGGCTAGAGATACCTACAGGTCTGTAAGTCCACTATGGGTTTTGTATCCTGTATCTCCAACTTCATCTTCAAGCAGTTGTGGTCTATTACCTACTCTTGAAAACTTTCCCCAAGCATCATTTTATTACAGCACAAAAAAAAATCCATGATGTACATACAACACCATCAAGCTTATACGCAGCCAGAAAATAGCCAGTTCTGTTCTCTCCAGATGCTGCCTCTACTTCATATGTCATATATATACTACATGAGCACACAGTCAAAAAAAAAAAAAATTAAAAAAATAGGGAAGTAACAATTATTTTAGGGATAAACAAATTACGCAGGTGGGAGACCCATGACTTGCTAGTATGAGATCTACAACCATGGTGGAAGTCAACCAAAACCTTAAAACTTGCTTCACAGATGCTCACTTCACAGTGAAACTCTACAGTCTTTTTAGAAACATGGTAACTAGACATGAGGTTTTATTTGTAATAAATCTGGACTTGGTTACTTGTCATATGCTTCATGTTAATAGAAATATAATTACTTTATGTCTTGAAAAATTACATCATTACACATTAAACCAAAAAATAACAGCCATATTCACAAGTGATTCTATGATTGTCATTCTGTGAAATTGCATGCAGAACGTGTCATTTGGGGCCAAACTGACACAAACCTTAGCAAACTTGCAGAAGAGAGAAAGTTTGGCTTTTACTTTACCGCAGCAGAAAATGTTGGTTATTCCTTCAAGGACAGAATGCAAAGGGGAATAATGAAACATACCCCTGCCTTTCCCTCAAACCACTGCAAATAATGCAATGCTGAAAATTATGAAAACAGTGATGCAATATTTAAACATAACTGTTACGAGTCATTTTATGTTCTTAATTTTTAATTACAAGTTGGGTACATTGCATCTAGAATAAACTTTGGAGACTCTGGTTTACGTAACTCACCTCTGCTCAGTTCCTGGGCAAAAATACCAGTATATGGTAGGGGCTGGGAATCCAGCTGCTACGCACTGGAGAATACCATTGCTAAGTATATCCAGAGTGAGAATCTCCGGTTTTGCTGCAATAAACAAAACCAAGAGTTACATATTAGGGGAACACAGAATTTGCATTGCCATTTGCTCTTCACCCCAGCAACCTGTGTGCATCATCATCATCGGTGGAATTATTCAGGGGAACAGAGATTCACATGTTCAATGGTGTCCAGGTCAGAATTGGTGTCCTGCAAGAACTGACCATCTATGAAAATATCAGTTCTTAGACTGAATGCTTGGGCTGGATCTCAGAAGAATACCTTACCTCCACCGAGCATTTGGTTTGATGAGAGATCCTAAACCAGCAAAGCCCAGAGCTTAAACAACCCAAAGAATTGTGTGCTTCAAACAACACTGCAGTTCCCGTTCCTGCACAGCATGACTTTACCCGCCTGTAAAACGGACAGTTTCTTCACAGTTATAAGCATACTAAATCTGTCAAACCACATCTCTTACATCTGCCCTTTGTATTAAATATTACCACCGCAGCCAGAAAAGGAACTACAGTGCAAAGCAACCAGTGCAGACAGAGTCCCCACAGAGGACATATGTCCCTTTCAGATACCACTACCTAAATGCCTAAATGCCTGACTGCCTGACTCACTGAAACATTGCACATAGAGGAAGCTAATATTTGGCTGAATGAATTAGCTTTCCATATGATAATTCATGATTGCTTTGGTAATTTGGAAAGCATCTGGCTAGCCGATGCCTCCCACCATGTCCTGCACCAGAGCTGTCCTTCACTTGGTTCAGGAGCTGCTGTTTTGAGCATGGCAGGAAACCAGAGTGATGAGATGGACTTTACAGTCATTAGTCCAGTGTTATAGGCTTCAGCCAAGGGCACAGCCAACACAGCAAGATATTTCTCTTTGAGAAACTTGCATTAGAGGCCGTATTTCCCATAACTACCTTAGCTTCCTTGCAAACTCACCCAAAAAAAAGTTAATGGGAAAAAGAACAGACTATATTCCAATGATACTGCTCACCTGACAGGTACAAGTTAAGAGGCCATTATCAGTTAATATAAATTTACAGAAATGTAAGATGAACTTCTAATATCCTAGAAAGTTGGGAAGCTGTATAGACTACAGTGGAAAAACGCAGATTTCTTTCAGATAAAATCCATGTACAAAGACTGCATGGTGTTAGTTTTTAATGAATATTCTACTTGCTGATTAAATTAGAGGCAATAAAGCACACATATATTCTCTTATCACAGAGCATCTCCTCATGACTCATGTTACAGAAACTGAATGTTCTTTCATTTCTAAATCCGTATGTTGTGCTTTATGCAAACACCAAGAACCAAACATTGTTGTAAAATGTTGAGATGGATTTTCAGCATTACTCATTTGGTGAGGAACTTTCTGATAGCGCACAGCACCTCACCCAGCCTCAGTGCTCGTGGAATACGCATAATCCACATTTCCGAAACTCCTATCAAAATGGTTGGATTGTGAAATTGTAATTAGCTTATTTACCCACGTGCGAGCAATTTGTTTAGGTATATGCTATGTTTTAGGCAACGTTACAACACAATATAACTCAAGAAAGAGAGGAATGAAAAGTCAAGTATAAGAAGAAAATGAACATTAAGCCCTGGAAAAAATATTGTGCCAGATTTAGGCTGCATCTAACACTCTGAGTGAGGGAAACGAAAATGCCTGCGTTAATCAGGCTTTTACTGCGTTAAAAAAATAGTGCAATTAAAGCCTGTCTACATGGCTATAAGTCCACGTGGACTTTTCCTGCAGCAGCGGAGGGAGACAAAAGGCTGAACAGGGCTAACGCCTCGAGCAGCCCAGCAGCCAGGGGTCCAGCCTCGGTGCTGGGAAGCTGAGCTGCAGCAGCTTTGTGAGAACAGCTGAGCTGAGAGCAGCTCTACCCGACTTCCCTGGTGAAGCGCTTTGATGTGGCAATTAGCATGATCAGCCTCCCTCCACCAGCATAGAGCACTCCGAAGCCTCCCTGGCTCAGAGAAATTAAGGGACGTGTTCCACTTGCGGCAGTGAAGAGCCCCCCACAGAACTCAAGGGGATGGAAGCAGCTGCTACAACCATCACCCTGGGCTGTGCGTCTCAGCACCTGCACCCCTTTCTGGCAGCCAGAGCTTCTTCCTCATCCACCAGCATAGGTGCTCCAGGGGATGCTGGAGTAAAGACGGACTGGCTTTGGCAAACAGATGCCAAACTGCCACCGAGCATCTTCTTTAAAAGAGATTTTACTGTGCTAAATGTTATGACTTTCACTGCCTAATTATCCCTGATATCAGACAGATTCTTAATGACTAGGCTTTGCTTACTGTTTTGGCATTAACCCTTTAAATATTTAATGTTTCATTACACTGCTTGGCATATATGCATATTGCCTTCCATAATCAGTCATTAGATGTCTTAAACTTCTAATTTCACTAAGTTTATTAACTGCTTTTCAGCTTTTATTAATGTTGATTCTGAATGTAGTGAAGAGGATTTATTCTATTTAATAAGAGGCCACTCCTATTTTATCTCAATGCTCTGTATAATAACGTTGTGCATTTAATTGCTTTCTATTACTGATTTCCTTTTCTTCATTGTTAATAAAGTAGATGTCTAAAAAGTAATATTTAATAGGTATTTTCTGTCATTGCAATCAAAGAGAGGGCTTTCCTCCTGGAGCCACATTTTCTGGATAAGAATCAAAATACCATAACTCCTCCTTTATCCACTGCATATTCCAATGACAGAAAAAACGCTGAGCTTAAGCTGTAATACCATGACCAGTTTTCTCTTTGCAGCATGAGCCCCAACTGCATAGGTAATATTTTGTTGACTGTAATTAAGCACAGATATTATTTTGCACTAAACTCAGATACTAGCTGGAACATTCCTCCACTAATTGCTAGATGTACTGTACCTTGCCACTCTGGAGATTTCTACAATTTCTTAATTGTAACTCAGTTCAGTATGCTGCCTGTCAAGTTGTAATTTTCTTTTTGGCTCCTAATTTCAGAGCTCCTTCCTTACTTACTTTATGTCACATTTACTATGACTGACTACATATTTTTTTAAGCAATTTAGTATTGTTTCAGATTAGCATATGTAATTACTAAATGTGTTTAAATCCAAGAGAAGTATTTCTGCACAGGGTTTTTCACATCTTTCAGCAAATGTTTCAGCAACGATTTTTGTTTATGCAAAGACATTCTCCTGATTATGAATCCTGTTTTACCTGTTTGATTACTTTCTGCTGATTACTTGCCCAAGCCAGACGTGTAAACATCATGAGCTACATCCCAGCAATTTATGCAAACACACTCCCCCGCCCCCGACAATGCCAGGTCAGGAGACCATTATATCAGGATCTGACCCACCCACAGATGACTCACCTTTGGCAGTTACTCTGCTATGACAAATAATATGGCATGTTGTTGTGCAGTTTGTGTTTCATACCTAAATGATAAGCATTTTACAAGCCACTGAAAACAGGTTATTTTTTCTTAAAAACAAGAAGTGAATATCTAGGACTTTGTGCATTGGTGCAGGTCTCAACAGTCCTCTGCATAAGCCTATGCCCAGAGAAGGACACACTGCTGCTGAAGTACAGCAGCAACAAGAACTGTATTTGCAGCACATTCACTCATTTACTATACAGTTCCTCGTGCTGGGCTTGAAAGCATCATTCTCTGCCTTGCCTTAGTTTCTCCAGTTTGCCTGTAGTCTCCTCCTGGTTCAATTTTCCTTAAGCTTGGCCTCTAGCATCTGCCAAGATTTGTTTGCTGAGAGCATGAAATGCTCTAACAGGATGGCTCTGCTAAGGACAGGGTTTCCTGAAGGTTTCATTGAATTCATTTTGAAATACAGCTTTTGCCTTGAAAAATGCTATTTGGAACTGAGACCAATGCTCTTTTTTACAAGCATGTCCCAAAGATGACAGCACACATATTTGTAAAGATGTGCAGATTTCTCTGAAATAATGGTGGTCTGTATTATTATACAGAAGTATTTAGATGCCAAAAGGCACAAGTGAACAATTGTCCTGACAAGCTTTCAAGCTCTGCATCCAACTCAAGACAATTAATAGCTTAACTTGGCTGCCAAAGATGCAAATTATAATCCCTGCATATCCTGCTCCACCTTAAATTATCAAATGATTATGGTACACTCTTGTTTTTGAGATTGTCTTTCCGGGTGCTACCGTTTTTTTTCCTGTATAAACTATCTCTCTGCTCTCTGGTAACCTCTGGAGTACATTCGCTAGAATGGAAGGTCATGCTGGATGGTAGCTAGATTTGTGTAAGTACTCTGCACTTTTATATCTTGACATTTAAATAGTTTTCCAGCATGTGCTTCACTTCAGAAAGCCTCTCATATGCTGAACGACACTGTGACATCTTGTGCATACATTATGTTGTATAAAATACAATGACTGTGATAATGAAATATTTCAGACTGTTCACTTTACTTACTTTTCACATAGACATTAAATGTTACAGAGGAGCTGGCATCAGAATTGGACACAAAAAATGTGTAAATGCCTCCTTCTGTTCCTTTTAATCGAGTAAGGTGAAGTTCACTTGTATAACTGTAAAGAAAAAAATTAAGCATTACTGATGCTCACAACTTTCGGTGAACAGGCAATTGCTGCATGGAAGCTGAGGAGTGAATTAGCACAGTGTCTTCTTCTATAGACACTGTGTCCTGGTTTCGGCTGTGATAGAGTTAATTTTCTTCCGAGTAGCTGGTACAGTGCTGTGTTTTGGATTTAGGATGAGAATAATGTTGATAACACACTGATGTTTTAGTTGTTGCTAGGTGGTGTTTACACCAGTCAATGACTTTTTCAGCTTCCCTTGCTCTGCGGGGTGCACAAGAAGCTGTGAGGGGACACAGCCGGGACAGCTGATCCCAGCTGGCCAAAGGGATATCCCACACCATATGATGTCATGATCAACATATAAACTGGAGGGAGCTGGCTGAGGCACAGCAACCGCTGCTCAGAGATGGACTGGGCATTCGTCTCTGGGTGATGAGCAGTGGCATCTCTTGTTTTTTCCTGGTTTTTTTTTTCTCTCTCTTGTTTTCCTTTTCATTATTGTTGTTGTTATTATTATCATCATCATCATTATCTCTTTTTTTTCCAATTATTAAATTGTTCTTATCTCAACCCACGAGTTTTCTTACTTCTGCTCTTTAGATCCTCTCCCCCATCCCACTGGGGCAGGGGTAGGGTGAGCGAGTGGCTGTGCGGTGCTTGGTTGCAGAGAGGGGGCTAAACCACGACACACTGTCCATGCTGACAACTGCCTTTGCACTACAGCATCCAAAAGTTTTGCCACTTCTAACACCCAGATGTGTGCCTGGGTGACAGCTCAGCACCAGGCTCGGACCCCATGCAAGCACCACCACCTGCTCCTTTTCTCGCTGAGAAGTGAACCCAGATGATACACAACCCAGGCCACCCATGTTAGGTGCTACACTGGATTTTTGGATGACCAGGGCTCTGGAGAAAACAGTGCACAGCAGAAGTAAAAGCATAAGCTTTTGTCCAAAGCACTGGGCTCTGCTGTGGTGGTGGAAGGAGTCTCTGCACACAAACAGCTTTACATTCTTATTTTTGCTTATTGGGCAGAAATGGCATCTTGTAGGTGAGTCATGAGTTTGTGGCCCACTGCTCCTCAGACAGTGTGGTTAGCTCAAGGCTATTCCAAATCTAGGTTAGCAGACTTCGCACCAGTTACTGTGGTAAGCCACACAGACTATGAGATCTTTTATATCCACAGTTGTTTTGCCATCTCCATTTTCATCTTTCCAGAGCAGACTCTAGTTTGCTGTTCCAAAGTGAAATCAATAGCACTTACAATCATTCATATTACCTGTTATTGCCCACAGTCTTGAACTTGACGTAATGGTCTGATGAATTCTGTAATGTTTCGTTCATGTACATCCAGACTTCTTCCTTCGGTTTTGGATATGCCTCATATTCAACTGTTAAATTTCCATTTTGTCCTGCATTTATATCTATTGTGGTATTCATTGTTGCAAACAAACGGACAAATCCTTTAGCTGATGGCCATAAGACGAGAAGAAAACTAATTTCAGGACCATTTAGAAGACTGTCAGTACTCTAACCACACCTAGACTACTTCAAGATCTAGTGATCAAACATCCAACTGCAAAACAGGAAACCTTACCTACAAAGCAGAACTTGAACCCTCACCTGCCAAAACCAAGGCCACTAGCTATACATAGCAATGAGGCACAGGACTTAAAGCAGCCTTGAATGCCTTAACAGAAATAATTCCATCTTCTAGTGATAAATAACCTCTATTTGCTTTTTGAAAAATGCAAGCACGTGCATGCCTCTACTCAAGTATTTACATTTTTCAAAAAATCAGATTCACTAAATCTACAGTACAAAAGAAACACTAAGAAAAAAATCAAGAAAAACTGATCATTTGTGACAACATACTAGAGTATTTAAGGTTTCTTTGTCAACTGTAATTAAGAACGACATTACAAATGAAGCTATTAAAAACTGTAATTAGAGAAAAATGTGCTAAGTCCACAGGCCTGGATACCAACTGTCTTTAACTAAGGCATTTCTGTTCATCTACTGCTGGGTCTTAATCTTTTATTTGGCAGATACCATTTATTATTGCGCAGTTCCATTCCAAATATCATGTGGAGCAGCATCTTTACTGCAGTGGTTTTAATTTCATTAATAAACTCATCAGCTTCAGGATTATTCACTTTGAAAAGACAAATTTTTCAGTCCTATTACACAAATTCATACGGGAATTATCAGTGTGACAGGCAGATTGCAATTACAAGGAAACACATTTACTGAGAGAGCTTGAATTTAGAATGAAAGTCAATCTCAGATCCCTGCTTCTTCCCACTTTCTAGTAATCAAACTGCTGTGGCCAGCTGGGCACCTGAGCTCGGGAAAACCAGAGCCAGTGGGGCTTGGTGAAAGCATATGGAGCTGCCAGAGCACTTGACAGATGCATCAGAGAAGAAAGGATGAAGTAACCCCACAGCAGGCAGGTATGCTCTAAAATGCTCTCCATCATTAGAAAAGAGAAAAAGGTTTCAAATCTGGAAACTGAAGATTTTTAGTTACTTTGCAGAGCCTTTTTTCTATTTTCTGTATAAACACAGGATCCCCTATGCAACCTAGATTCAAAATTGGACCCAAACACCTGCTACTGGTCCCCAAAACAGTTCTAGAAACTGTTTACAGTTAGATAAATCAGCTGTTAAAAAAAAGGAATTAGGAATTTTATCAAAAATATCCATTATTTCCTGTAAACCTTTTGTCTAATGTTAAAGCCAGAGCAATTTGGTAACCTGGTCTAGTTGAAGATGTCCCTGCTCACTGCAGCGGGGTTGGACTAGCTGACCTCTAAAGGTCCCTTCCAACCCAAACCATTCTATGATTCCATGATTCTATGAATTTAGAAACAGATATAATCCCAGGATGTCTCCAGTACATGCCATACACCACCCCCCGGGACCCTAGGAGCTGGCACAGTTCAGATAAATATAGTCAGTTGGGCAATCAATGGTGAAAGGCATCCAGGAGACAGAGTAAAACACTATTTTAAGTCAAATTGGAGAAGGCAGGGGGAGAAAAGTATCTTGAAAAGGAAAGATTCCAGCTTTTCTCTGGTATTTTTTATTAAATCAAACTTTGCGTTTTACTAAATACAAACTTGCTACTTTATTTTCTACTTTTTACAATGCCATGCTTTATTTTAGTCCCCAGACCTTCCAAAGCCAATCCTTTTTAAAGCCACATTTGCATATGTAGCAGTCCTAAGAATTTCTGTAGTTAAGAACTTCCCTCCTCTTATAATAAAAGCTTTCATGTTGTTCCCCTTGGGTAAAAGATTTTCTTTCATACTTCACCCTGTTTCACTCTTTTACATATTAATTTAGTCTCTCCTGTAAAAAAATGATGAAAACATCACTACCGTTACGAGTCCTGCCCCCTCAAATGGCAGAGCAAGGTTAAGGACACTCAAACCTCTGCCATGCTGCTGAAGATCTGACCCACATAGCTCAAATACTTTTGTTTTCTTTAAGTTACTGGGGAAAGCAAAGCAAGAAATGTTGCAGGAGTATCTGTGCAACAGAAAAAGAGATTTGAAAAGGAAAAAGGATCCAAGGCTACACTTCCCTCAGTTACTACACCCTTGAATGGTGAGGAACTGAAACGATTTTAGCCAACTACACAGGCTTCTTCAAAATGACCTCATTAAGTATACCAACATGTCCTTAATGGATTTATCAAATTAGCAGGTTTGGGCAGCTTTAAAATGCAAAAGACACTGTGTGTCTGTCACCCAAGTTAATATATAGCAGACTCTAAAGAAGTCTGTTATTAAACAAGAGAAGAGAGGGAGTTTGCTCACTGTTAAGGGACACGATCCAAAACCTGTGGAAGTGATGGATAGTGGGTTTACCACGGGGGTGAATTCTGGAACAATTTCATGCCGTCTATGCACACTGCAATGTTCATCACAGCATTATTTTAAACAGAGGTACATATATAGCTTCTACATAAAAAACATTGACAGGCCAACGTCAGCGAAATTTCCTGTGCTTGGAAGGCAAGTACTAAAGATACGCTTTGTGCTTGTGCTGCCAAATTACTTAAGCGTAGGGATAGTACCAGGCCAAGGTAAATTACTTGCTTCATTAAGACTGGATTAAATTTAAAATTAAACCAGGAAGAATGAGACAAACCAGAGATGGAAACACTGTTGGAGGGTTGTTCTAACATCATATTCCAATAACATGCAAAGGGTTACAGAAATTAAAGTAGTCATTCACACCACAACACTTCCTCAGTCATTCCATATGGTACCAGTCAGCAATAACCTTTTCATAAAGCAACTTTACTCACTGAGGTTTGGGGGAAAGAAAAGACATGGAAGGGAAGGCTCCCCAGTGTTCTCACTTTCCACCTCCCGCTCTTAGAAATGTTAAGATTTCTACAACAACTATTTACCTAGTGCTTTCAAGGTTACTGTGGCATTGGTTCTTCCAAAAGCATTTTCTGCTTGGCATGTGAATTCTCCAGAATCATTAACTCCCACTGAACGGATGTTCAATGTTAATTTCCTTTCGTATCCATAATCACCCAAATTTCTGCTTTTGCTTGTAACAATCTGTCGGTAAAAAACAATTAACATCTAAAACACTGTGTATGCAGCATCTTTCCTAGATAAATTAAAAATAGAAGTAATTATAACTTTGTTATATTAATATTCATAACTTTAAACTGGAATAATAAGCCAGCATAACAAACCTGTCACTAGAATCTCTCCATGCAAAACAAGTGTGTGATCAGCTGTCTTTGGGAGATAATGTCCTCTCCTAAGTCCTATCCCCTCCCCTTATTCTTTATTTTTTTCCTCAAGCTCCACTGTACGGCAAGAACGTGTGTGTGTGTGTGTGCGTGTGTGTGTGTACATGTTTGCCTGCCCCCAGAGAGCCCAATGGGAAAGATCAGCCTGAGCCACAAAGCTGAAACTCTAATTTCTTCAAATATTTCAATCATATGGGGAAAAGAGTATTGTACCCAAGGCCAGACCCAGCTCACTCTGCTAAATTCCTAAGGTGAGGAACTGACAAGGTTTTATTTGCACTAACAATGCTCCTAGCTGTAGGGCTCAATGCAAAATGAACACTGGGTCTTGACTTTCCTAATGCTCAGAAGCTGCAGCTATTGTAAAAAGTCATGGCAACTCTGAAGTGTGGTTCACCATGCAAGTGGTGCCTAAAAATCACTGAACTCTCTAATGGTTGCAATGCTTCCCAGTGAATGACAGGACAGAGTTTAACGTGCTGGAGCTTCATTTTAAACCGGGTCACTCTATGGCCCAAGTCCATGGCATCTGCTCATTGCAGACATACTGCAGAGAGAGCAGCTCATGGCACACTTTGCATGGCATCCTTGCTCTCAGCTTCTCGGTCCATAGCAATCCAGATTTATTAACCTTACCGGCAACTGGAAACTCCATTTTCTTTCCAAAGCACTGAGTATATCATGACTCTATGCCTATGTATGCATGCTGGAACTAAAGAAAAAAAATGCTTTGAGGTATTGACTTTAGTTTCTGTTAGAGTGCTCGCTGTGGTTGGGAAGATTGATAAATTTACATTGATTAATCCAAATGTGGACCTGGACTTGTGATTTTCTTGTAGAATTATTTCAATTCTTGGAGATGCCAAGAAGTTCCAGGTAAATTTAATCTTCTCAACACATTTTTGGTTCCTCCTGAACTATAATAATCACAAATAGCAGTTTGGTTTGTATGGATGTGCTTGCTTTTAACAAGTCTCCTAATTTTCAAAAGTGATAACTTCAGTCATACAAAGGAAGCATTTTGGTTTCTTTTCCTTTGACCTGTCCAGGACAAAATGTAATTCCGCATCTATATAAACATGAATTTTATGTATTCTGTTTCAGTACAAAATTTAATTTGATAGCCAATATTTAAAAGCATCCCATGTTACTTACCAGAAAGAACAAAAAGGTCAAACTTACTTGGTCAAAAATGTTTTTCTTGTGGCTTTTACTCATAAAATGAAAAGTGATAAAGGACAAAAACTGAAGGGAAGACCCTGATTTCATCACACTGTAACAAACAGAAGGTGGGGAATGATAGGAGAAATTAAGTTCTCAGATGAAGGACTTGTAGATGACCTTGGCATAGGACCAAAAGCCTCATCTGCATGTCCCATGCCGCCTTCAAGTCATTTAGACCTCCTCAACCCTTAGAGCTGCGAGGTGGGATTTCTGGGGCAGTGAGCACTTAGTGGGAGCCACTCTGCCAGAGCCAGCAGATTAGCTAAGCATGGCATAACCAGCCCCAGGGAACGGGCCTCCTGTTCACTATCTGCCCAAGGAGATGTGATTTCTCCAAACCTCACAGAAGCCTTTTTTTCCATACACATATGGACTGCGAATTACATATTCTGGTCACTACCACTAGCAGTAAAAGACCAGCCAATTAGCATGGGAACATATACAGCGGGAGTTACTAACAGGTCTTCACAAGAGATTTTAATTCATTTAAATTTCAGGGTAAACCCAGAAGACCAAGAAGCATCCTTAAAAACAACCCAGTGCCGGCTGCTCATTTCAGAGGCAGATCTAGCCATATGCTGGCTGACCAGGAGAGGGGATCTCTCTGCCCTTCATCTCCAGAATAGCTGCACTGCCAGTAACAAACTCTCCTGGAACACTTAGCCTGCCAATAATTTAATGTGGTGATGCCAGGCAGTAACTTCATCTATGACTACAGAGAGAAGCCAGTTCACTGGTTCATTTTTCAGAAGTCTCCCAGTTAGTGAGGCACACCATGTAATTTAAATGAATTAATCATTCCTGCGAATGCTTACTACTATTCCTGTCACATACAATCCCATGCTAATTAGCAGGTATTTTACTGTTAATGATAACGACTAGAATATGTAATCTGCAGTCCATGTGTTGATATTTGCAGCTCCCATTGATTGCATTGTGATGTGTAGGCACTCCGTGCTTCCATATTTAGGCAGCCCAACAGAGGTCACCTAAACTTCACATTGAAGAGCCTAACTTTAATTTCTGTTTGCGAAGAGAAGCTTGTGCGGATGCTGTTCCTCCCAGCCATTCACATGGGCATGGGACAGTTGTTGCTGGCCCCTCACCAGTCTGCATGATGTGGGAGCTTTGGAAATGCAACAAATCCAAACCGATACACCACCAGGTATCCAAGACAAGCACGTGAATGTCTACAGGGAGTTTGTGTACTGTGCTGTGGCATACATAATACAGTTAAAGGAACTCACCCCACTTTTGTGAGAAATCCAACTAGCTTGCACGCTGCTATCCACATCTGTGATTATGCATGTAACTTCAAATTCTTCCCCTTCTTTGAGAAGCTCATAGCTTTTGGATAAGGTGATGACAGGAAGAGTTTTGTGAACTGGAAAACAATTCAGAAGTGCATTACTTTTCATTAGCTTCAGAGCTTCCAAGGGGGGATAAAAATCAACAGTCATTAACTTTCCAACAAAATTTCAAGCCTCCGAGAGGTATTCAAATTTCTTTGACATATTATACAGTTGTTCCTTTATAACAAACACATTTCTGCTTCAGTCTCCCTTCAAATCACACTTAAAGATAGATAATACTTGTTAGAGCTTAGCAACTTGCATGAAGAAACTTGAACAATGTTGAACCGCCAATGAGATGATTCACTCCATGACAGTGATTAAAAAGTTGCATTCTCTAACTGAAAACACATCCATGTCCGTCCAAAACACGGATCAACCACTGAAGAACCGCAGCCTAGCATTAACTGCAACTTTTAATTACAAATTACTACAGCTGATATGAAGTACTGTCCTACAGATCCCTGAAAAGCCTCTGATGGACAGCCTAGGAAGGACAGGTACAGCTCGCAGACTTCAGCACACCTGCCTTTGAAAGAGCCACAACCTCTGCTCATGGTGAGGGTTCACAGAGGTGGCTGGAGCCAAGCCCGTGGACAAGTTCGTCACCCAAGAGGTAGATGGTTACAAGCAGCTGGGAGCTAGCTGTACCCCTGTTCTGCTTTGGGGTGTCTTTTGTCAGCAGTCAAGTATATTTGAGGACTATGTGTCTCTCATCTCCACAAAGCACTTCAGCTCTTCCTCTGTTCCCTCCACAGTTTGTTTTGGTGTTTTCTTCATCCTTTCTTCAAATTTTCCTCATTTACAAGACTCCAGTGAACCTCCCGCTAGGGCTTTTATGCAGGATTTCAAACCATGAATGCAACATATATCAGATAAGGCCTTCCAGTCTCTCTTCCTGCCTCTGACACAGGCTTTGTAGTCATCTTAGGTAAATTATACAAAACTTAGGAAAACGCCATGCTTTTCAGCCATTCATATTTTAACAATAATGTTTTCCTCATGTTCTACAGAAGAGAACAAAGAAATGTGTTTGCTCTCTTCAGATATAAAGGCTCACATAAAAATCCCACCCCCCAGCATTCAGCAGAACCCAAGAGGGAGGAGGAAGCTGGTGCAGAAGGCGTGCTGTGTTCTCACCACCAGCAACATCTACAGACAACCAAAAAAAAGCTGTAAGGCCATAAAGCCCCTCATTGTTTTGAGAAAGGCTGGACATAAACACTCCCTGTGCTATCATAGCAGGGCTGCTGTATGTCTGAGTATGCCTGCACAGCTCCCTGTTTCATGGATGCCTCTTCTGTCTTTCTGCACCAGAAGCTCAAGTATGGGGGTCTGAGTGCCACGGTTATGATTACAAAAACAATGCCCACCAAAGGGTCCCCAACACACTTAAGTCTTCAGCCAAGGAGAAGGCAGAAGTTTTAGCTAGTGAACTCGACAAGGATTGAATGCACAGTAATTACAACACTGAGGATGACAGTGCTGCTTTACTGCTGATGGCTTCCACTTACTGCACACTTTCCTGCAGACAGAGAACACAGGCAGAGCACCCAGGTCCTGTGGGCCACCTATGGCAGCCCACCGTCAGTGGGCCACTGGTGATGGATGACAGGTCAGCACCCTCCCATCTGAAGTCGCTGTTGTATTAAGCAAGTACAGACTTTTATCCCATAAAAAAAACTTAAATAGTCCAATACTACATCTTGCACTCTCCTATGTTAGAGAAATGTCAGTTATGTCAGGCTTTCTTTGGCCATCACTGAAAAAACAGTTGAAAAAAACCCCTTCTTACAGAACAAACACAGAGACAGCAAGAACGGACTTGATTTTTGTCGTCAAAGGAGATTGCCAGAGATGCCTGTACTGATTAAATTTTTGTTCTCTTCTCATTAATTGAAATTTAGTTTCATTAAAAATCACTATATCAGTTTCCAAATCACCAGGAAAAAGACTTCTTCAGTTTACCACAGCAAACTGCACACATGAGATGGCCCCCACTGCCCACCCCCTGCCTCACCACCGAGGAGCATGGCACTGGGCAGGTCACACAGACCCCGTCACGGAGCAAACACCAACACGTCCCCTCATCACACCGCAGGTCAGCCCTCCTTCACCAGCACTAAAACCAGCACTAAAACCTTCACCAGTCCTTAAACCTGGCACAAAATGGGCAGTGGCGGGGAAGCTCACCAGCCCACTGGCCCGAGCTGTGCCCCCCCTCCTCTGGCAGCAGCCTCGGCAGCACCACCGGCACGGCATTGCTGATGGCTGGATGCCTCTGAAAGCACAAAGCCAACCAATGCGGCCCCTACCCGCCCTTCCCCTTCTACAACAAAAAAACAGAGATACACCTCGGCCACGTGAACAGAAACGCGCTTGCAGCCAGCAGAAACTCCCGGTGCACAACCCACACGTGTCCATGGACGGGCGATGCACCCTTCCCACGCACACCCCTTAGCAGAGACACGCTCTCAGCTCCAGCGAGGGGTTACTTCATTCAAAGAGCCAGAGTGGAGAATAAACTACTTTACTTGCCCCTGAGGAAACACCAAGCCAGCCTGGCTTGCTGAACCACTCCCTCCACTTCTTTCCTGGGTATTTATACAGCGGATTAACATCACACGGGGTAACCGGAGGATCTGAACTGCCCAGACAAAACCAGCCTGTAATGTGCTGCACAGCCAGGCATAGGGCTTCTCCTCCTTCCCAAACCCACTTAACCACCCAACCCTAGGGCACAAGGACACATGAAGGTCAAAGGTAGGGAGTCATCAACAGGTTTGCAGAGCTAAGTGGTGCATCTGGCAGCTCAGCCACAACACATGATCCGGGCACGTGGTTGCTCTTTTGACCATCCTCACTCTTGAAGATGGAGACAAACTAGGGCCTTTCACTCTCCCAAGCTCTGCCCCTCCACTGAATACCTCTTCTTCAATGCCATTAATCCTCCTGTGTTCACTTGTGGGTATCAGACTTGTGAGTCAAGCACTCAAATCTCAAATCTCCACCTTGCCTGCACAAACCTGTCCAAACCTCAGGGCACTGGCTTGTCCTTGAAGTTTAACTGCACAACCCACATTTCTCAGACTGGTGAAGAAAACACCTGGAAATCACCAGAAACCGAAAATAAAAGTGATCGTGGCCAAACCTACTCAGCACAGACACAAGCCAAATGTCACGAGATCAATTTGTGCCCCATGCAACATGCCCAGAAAAAGCTTTCTAAGCCAGCCACCTTTCTCTGGACCACCTGTAGCAGTCACGGGCACCACAGAGCAATCTCCTGGTGCACAAGCATATCTGGCTTTGAGTAGGAGAAGACTCCAAAAGCCTCCAGAGGAGACCACCACCTCCAGCCTCCCCATAGCAAGGTCAGAACACAAGATGAGGCTTCAAAGCACTTCCCATCAGCTCCTGGGAGATAAAGGGAAAATCAGGTGCCCTACAAGAAGGTGAAAATCCTGTGTTACCTGGCCTCACATTCAGAAAAATGTGCTCCGATATTTTCTCAACTCCATTGTGCTTGGCCAAGCACTGGTAGCAGCCCTTAAATGACCTCTGTACGTTCTTTATAATGATGCCTTTCTGGGGATTGGGAATGAACGTCATATTTTTGGGGAGAGGTTTGCCATCACATTTTCTCAGCGTGAAATTTGAAACATCTGGATCTGTTAGCGGGCACACTAGCAGGATGTCACTGTCTTCTTTTCCATAGATCAGAGAATCAACAAGGAAGAGCACGTTTGGATCTGCAAAGAAACACAAAGACCTGTCAGAGAAGCTGACACTGCACAGGGAACTTCTGATAACCCTAACTCTGCAACTGGGCACTTACATCAAAGTTTTACATTCAGCCAGTAAAACTGAGTATTACCCAATTCATGTTTCCCAAGAGACATTAAATTTTGTTTTAAAAGAGCAGCACAACAAGAGATGTGCAGTAGCATTTAGTACCAGACACACTAAAGAATCATGTGCACCAAAAATAATCTTACTGCTTTTTTATTTGGAGAGGGTTTTTTTTTGCCTTGTTTAGCTCCAAAACCTCCACCCTCCACCACCACCAACAGTAAACAGGTTTTCACAGACCATTAAAAGTAATTTGCTTTTAGCTAGTGGCAGGGCTGTAAGGTTTCATGCCCACAGGAGGATTTTGAAGAAATTTATGAGCAAATGGAAGTTGAAAAGTACCTAAATTATGGTTTTCACTTCTGTAAAATACATAATCTAAATGAACACACATTGCTACCAGAGGAAGCACCAAACAACTTCTCTCTCTCTCTCTCTCTCTCCCCTCCCTGAAAACAGGGGTTATTTTTAGCATCCTTAGAAAAAAATGGGCATACAAACAGCATATCTGATTGAAAAACTGTCATGTAATCTTTCACAAGGCAACTTTTCTAAAGCATTTCATCTCAGCCAACCACAGCACGCAGAGAGTACTTTAAACACTTTTACAACCGAAGTTGAAGCCCATGATAGCTGATGACCTTGAAATGCTAAGAACCTCACCATTAATAGTGAACACAAAAATAACGGATGCTGTGGTGGAAACACTCTGTAAAAGCTTATTTCAGCTCCCATCTGCCCTCCCTACAGAGTAGCATGAATTAGAAATGTAGAAACAGAAGCAAAAGTTTTCTTTCTTTTTTGCAAACTGGCTTTGTACAACTGGAGTGATTAGAGAGCAACATGCCATGACTTAACAAGAAGACTGAGAGAATTTGGACAATGTACATTTGGTTTAAGAGGAGAACTACCAGGCTGAAAATGAAACATGGGACATTCACATAAACAACTGGGAAATGCTAAGCTGAAGGTTGCTCATCACTGAACAGAAAAGTTACTGGCTGGTTTCTATACAACTTCTCTCGTGTAGTTTTAACTTCATTTGATATTGCCACCCAAGAAGCCACCACAAACTAAAAGCTTTGAAGCATCAGTCTAGAACTAGAAGATGGAGACTACTAACAAATTAAGAAGGAAAGGATGTCTGAACAGAACCAAAGTATGATGCTTTGCACACAGAGATACTTAGAGAAATGCTATGAATAGCTGTCACTCCTGAGCTGGAGGATCATGGACTCGAAGAGCATCATCATCCCTGCTGACAGAGAGTTAACTGATTGGTTTCCTCTTGGTCCACTATTTCTCCAATATGGACAGAGCCAAGATATCTTTACTATACAGAAAGGATGTCTCTCCAGGAAAAACAAAGCACTTTTGAAAATAGAAGAAAGGAACAAAGACCTGTTTCACTAATAGCTGAAATTGCAGGGAAGGCTTCAGCTGGGGTAAGCAGAATTGCTGAGGTGCTCCCCTCCCATCTTCCATCTGGAAGAGAGACATCATGGTGAGAAGACATGAAAGGATTTGCTGTAGGGAATCCAGGCACAAACAAGGCTGCTCATGGTCATGTTCTTCCTTTCATGGCTCTCTGCCCCAGGTACATCTTGGGTAGCACTTGCTTTCTGGGCATACCTCAAGTTCCCAACACAAGATGTGGTGGTGCTTATCATTGCTTACATCTGAAAAGACTTGAGATCAAAATCAAGAGATATTTCTCTCTTATGTACATGTCTGAACTATCTTGATCTTCACTAAACTTGCTTGGATAGGGACACAAACCGCTTCTATAGCCACAACACAGGCACTTTCTGCCAAAGCAGAAAGGTGAAAGTGGTAAGTGACTACAGTCTGTCAACACTGTCATCCTTGGTCACAAAAGCATAGAAAATTTCACTTTAGTAGATCCAGATGGATATAAGAGATAAACAGCTGCCACCATTTTATGTGTCACTTGGGACTGTGCAGGATTGAGGTCCTTGGTTCTGTTCTCTCTTTATTCCCAGCTTTACAAGCAGAAAGCACATGGGGTACTTGTGGCAACCCCACAAGCAGCTGAGCTCACAGTAGCATCTTCAAGGTGATGTAAGACATCATTAAGCCACAGCTTACTGCAAGATGATGGCCAACCTTACAAACATACTTATTTTACTGCCAGGAACTCATCAAAGTGAAGCTTGCACATTTTTCGCACAATTAAGACGAAGAAATTAAAACCATGTTGCATGAGAGCCACACAACTTCTCTGATGCTTTGGTAATCATGCTCAGCGGGAGGGTTGCCTGCTATCCTGAGGTGAAGGAGTCACTCACATAATGGAAGGCACAAACATCTCTATGATCATAGCTGTCTAGGATAATTACCATGACCTTCAGGAAAACAGTCATGGTAGATAAAGTCAACAATGTTTGTCACATGTAGGTAAAATACATGCCAGATTTCCTTTAGTCATAGTCTCAGAGAAAACTCATGTGTGGTAGCTGCAAGGCTATTTGGACAACTCAAGAACAGTTAAAGGAGCACTCTTTAGATTGCGTGGCCACTATGTCAGTATCTTCCCTTGGGAAAATACTCTTCACCGTGCTATGCTGGTATCTCCCTGTCTTGGATAACAACCTTGCAGTAATTCTCAAAGGATCAGCAGGGTTCAGAGGAGGCTCTTTGCGGCAATTCCTGTTGGACAAGGAATACCGCCTCCATGAAAGTGGATGCTGATGTTTTTCCATCAACAGGGAAGAAAGACCACCAGAGCAATGTGAAGGAGAAGCAAAATAACTGTCTTCCTTGGAAAGGAAAAGGGAATGCTAGGCATGGTAAACTTTCAGCTTGAGGGCAGCTGACAAAGCCACAGATCAGGAGCCAACAAGAGAAGAAATCTGAAGAAAACAGTGGGCGAAGAAGAAGGGTAATAAAGGATAGGGAAAGTGTGTCAGAGCAGAGGCACTTTTTTCCCATCTGAGACATTTCTGATCAGTCACAAGGTAGATCAGGAGCTGGAGGCAGAAGAATCATTGCTGTCTGCTGGCTTAAGCCTGAGAGCGCGGCCTCGAAAAGCCAAATCCTTTAGATAACTGCCTCAATAAATCAAGAGCTTGGGGCCAAACCTTACATGACTCCATACTGATGGATGGCATGGAATTAAAAAGACATTTCTACATACTGCTTGCTTCCTCACAGTACAACTGACTCATACAACTGATTCAGGTCACTTGACTAGCTTCTAGAAAGAGAGCTCAGGTATATTTCACCACAAAATAACAGGGATGTAAAGAGAAACTCATCCAGAACTTTGCTCTGGTGACAAAGGCCATTGCAAGTAAAGCTGCAAGCAAGTTTTCTTTCTATTGGACAGGGAAGAATATTTCTTCTATCGGACTGTGTTCTCCCTCTGTACCAAAAATTCATTGCCTCCGTTTACTGTCCTATTATTTTAGGAGTGGAAAGTTAGGGGAGGAGAGCAAAAATAATGCCTTCATTGATATTTACCTTTAACAAAAACATAAAAAGAGGTGACAATACTCCCTTTGCTTTTGCATATGTATCTGCCTATGTCTCTGACTGTTGCATTTTTGGTGTACCACTCTTTCTCATTGGAACTCCTTGCTTTTGCTGATGGGTCCGAGTTCTGGAAATTCCAAGTCACAGGTCCATCCTTGTTGCACTGCAGTCTTAATTCCTCCCCTTTATTCACAACCAGTGAAGATTCTTCATGGAGCAGTGAACCACCTGGACCAAAAAAGCACAAAATACAATGTCTGTCAATACAACACTCTTTTTTTTCTGCAGCAAAATTGTTATTTGTAGTTGTATATGTGCAGTTAATATTTTGGGAGTTATTTCTTAAAAATATTAAGCTGCAATGGCACCGTGCAATTCTACAGACACCTTTTGGCTTGTAAGACCTTTGGCACACAGAGCAAATAACCACTGCAGATGGAAATTAGCCTTTAAAAAAGCATTTGAAACTAGTTTCAGATGCACCAGTTTCTGCAATGGTTTGGCTTTTGAATGGGAACAGACCCAAGCTATTTAAAAATTAAATTCAAGAACATATGAGCCTGATTCTACATGACAGCACTTTTAATCGTTCTTTGTCATTTACTCAGTATGTTGCCAAGAACTAAAGTTTCCTTGCTCAACAGTTATCTTTTTTTAACTGCTCTTTCATGTATTCAGAAGCTCCACTGACACTCTTAGATTAGAAGTATCTGGTTTAATGAAGGCATCAATACATGTTTTCCGTACTTATTTCTTTAGGTGCAGTGCTAATTCATCATCTCTTACCTCAAAAAATTTTTTATGAAGAATATTCTTCAAGCTTCCATCCCAATGATACCAAATTATTTTTCCTGAGGTACCAATCTCCTAGTCACCAAAACAGCTCTAAATGACCTCTTAGCTTCTCTTTCACTTAACTTGCCATAACACAACTTTTTAAAAGTTCTCAGAAAATAAAGCTGTGTAAAATTAGCAGCCTCAATTCACAATTCCCAACTACTTCCCACCTTACGCTGTGTACTTGGAGAAAGAAGCACATTCAGGCTTCTCTGGCTCCACTGTTAAGGTAAATCAAGCAGGGAGTTGCTGAGTTAGCACACCTCTGATGTGAAAGTCAAAGTGAACCTACAAAATAGAGTTGATAAATGAAAATAAATAAATATAAAATAAAAATAAATTCTCACCACTATGGACCTACTTGGACAGCAGAAGAACATACAGAAATATTGAGATGGTCTTGCAGGAAAAAACCCTTCCCCTTTTAGAGTAGGTTTTTAGTCCTACAAGTACTCCATAGCTTACAATAACTGTGCTGTTACCTAATGTCCCTCTCATATGAAGCACAGTTGTACAAGATTGTACAACATCCATATGTAGTAGCAGAGTCACGACACTGAAAATACTACTTGCATGCAAAAACACACTTTACGTCTCCTTTCAGAGCTGAATTTCCCTACCCACACAGATAACAGACGTTCAAGCAAAACAAGCGGATAATCAGTTGGGATGAGATTATATACTCCAGACTTAATTCACTCATCTCACAGCTTTAGTTGTTCTTAAGGTATATACTGGATTAAGACCAGGTCAGGTAACTGCTCCTCTTCCTGACAAATCCACCACAGAGTAGGAAGCCAAGGACAGTCAGACCACCTGCAGAGTCTAATTACTTGGTTTGTGGTCTGGGTTTTGGAGGGAGCCCTCGTCCTCTCCCCATCTCCTTCGGATTAAAATTTATTTATCAGTGCTAAACCCAACAGGCAGTCATTTGCCCAGCACCACCAGAAATTTTCCACCAGGTCTTCTAACCTTGCATGTACGCTCCCATGACTGAACATATAAACAAGCATTCTAGAAATAATAATTGCCAGAAAAATGCAGAAAAACCCTACTTTTAATTTCAAATCAGCTACATCAAAGTGCAGGTGCAAGCCTGAGCCACGACACAGCAGCTCAACTAAAGAGAGTGAAAGTCCAAGTGCTCAGGAGCACAGGTCCCAGCCAGCAGTGGCTCTGCAGACAGGAGAGCTGGAAAAACCCTTTGCCCAACACAGAGGGCACCTGACAGCAGGGTTAGGAGAGGCAAGGAGACCTCTGATTTGCAAACCCCTCAGATCAGAGAAAGCAACTTTCAGCAGCTAAGAAGCAGACAGCAAAGACCTCTGAGAAGGTCCCATGAAAGGCCATACAGGGCCTTCATGGGGACATGTTTGGAAGACTTCTCTGCTGCTTCCGACAGGCCACGGGGTGCTTCAAACAACAAATGACATGAGCTGTACAAAATAGCAAACATGCAATGCTGTATACCCACGATGGCGCTAGGTCCCCAGACGAATCAGGGAAGGAGAAAATCGGGACATCCTCCCTGCCTGCAACCAGCAAGTTCTCAGCCTGGGCCCTGCCAGGGCAGGTGTGCGTGTGGCCGGGCTGGGATGGCCCCCGCTGCCCACCCCCTGCCTCACCACCGAGGAGCATGGCACTGGGCAGGACACACAGACCCCGTCACGGAGCAAACACCAACACGTCCCCTCATCACACCGCAGGTCAGCCCTCCTTCACCAGCACTAAAACCAGCACTAAAACCTTCACCAGTCCTTAAACCTGGCACAAAATGGGCAGTGGCGGGGAAGCTCACCAGCCCACTGGCCCGAGCTGTGCACCCCCTCCTCTGGCAGCAGCCTCGGCAGCACCACCGGCACGGCATTGCTGATGGCTGGATGCCTCTGAAAGCACAAAGCCAACCAATGCGGCCCCTACCCGCCCTTCCCCTTCTACAACAAAAAAACAGAGAGACACCTCGGCCACGTGAACAGAAACGCGCTTGCAGCCAACAGAAACTCCCGGTGCACAACCCACACGTGTCCATGGACGGGCGATGCACCCTTCCCACGCACACCCCTTAGCAGAGACACGCTCTCAGCTCCAGCGAGGGGTTACTTCATTCAAAGAGCCAGAGTGGAGAATAAACTACTTTACTTGCCCCTGAGGAAACACCAAGCCAGCCTGGCTTGCTGAACCACTCCCTCCACTTCTTTCCTGGGCATTTATACAGCGGATTAACATCACACGGGGGTAACCGGAGGATCTGAACTGCCCAGACAAAACCAGCCTGTAATGTGCTGCACAGCCAGGCATAGGGCTTCTCCTCCTTCCCAAACCCACTTAACCACCCAACCCTAGGGCACAAGGACACATGAAGGTCAAAGGTAGGGAGTCATCAACAGGTTTGCAGAGGAAAGGAATAGATCGGAGGTAGCAGTGCATAGATTAATGTCATAACTGACCTACTAAATAAGTGTGTATCTGTCAAACCATACACATAGCTGTGATGTATGCAAATGCTGAAGGGTGCTGCAGCAACAAACCCTTCCTCTTCTGAAGACTGGCTCTTTAGTCCTACAAATAGCCATCGCCCCATGGCACTCTAAAGCATAGCACAGCATTTCACAATTGGACTGGACGTATAATAGCCATGCCTGAGACGGGGGGGAACACTTCTCAAAAGCCAACACCACTTGCACGCAACAACACACTTTGCATCTCCTTTCAGGGCCAAATTTCCCTACCCACACAGATAACAACAGATGTTCAAGCAAAACAAGCGGATAATCAGTTGGGATGAGGTTATATACTCCAGGCTTAATTCACTCATCTCACAGCTTTAGTTGTTCTTAAGGTATATACTGGATTAAGACCAGGTCAGGTAACTGCTCCTCTTCCTGACAAATCCACCACAGAGTAGGAAGCCAAGGACAGTCAGACCACCTGCAGAGTCTAATTACTTGGTTTGTGGTCTGGGTTTTGGAGGGAGCCCTCATCCTCTCCCCATCTCCTTCGGATTAAAATTTATTTATCAGTGCTAAACTCAACAGGCAGCCCACCAGCGCCTGTTTTTCCAGCACCACCAGAAATTTTCCACATGAGGTCCACTAATCCTCTGCACAAACTCACATGACTGAACATATAAACAAGCATTCTAGAAATAATAATTGCCAGAAAGATTAAGAAAAACATAATTTCATATTTTTATGCAATGTTTGTGACTTTTATCTACTCTTTCCCCTAGCACTCGCCATACCCATTCAGGTTAGGAGTTCAAAATTTTGTAACACTGATTATCAGGAGTATCTGGCAAGGTGGTAGAGAGTTTTTAAAGGTGGTAAACAACACAGCAGAGCATGACTCCATCCAGAGGCACAAGAAATATATTACGTACCAGAGCTGGGGAAAGAAAGGTGTAGAGGGAGCAAGCACACTGTGGCACTCCACAACAAAAACCACAATGTTCCAGTTGAAACCATCACTCACATTTCGAGACAATCTTGTTATGGTTCCTTTACACAGCCTACAAATTCTCAGCAAGACAGTTTACAAATTGAGTTAATGCCTGTGCAAAGGATTCCCATAATCTAAGTATTTTTTATATTCCTTCTGAAAACAACACATCTTCAAGAAAAGTATGGCAGTGTAAGAACAGGTTATAAATTCAAGAACTACCACATATGCTTAGTATTAAGCACCTAAATATCACGTCTTTAAAAGACAAGAATTAAAATGGTGCTTAGAAAGATGGGAATGACTTTGTATCTCCTTTTTGGAGGAATAATTAAGTAACAGAAATCTGAGAGTTTGACCAATAACTTGTAATCCACTGTACTAATCCCCACCACAGCATGTGTCCATCTGCTATCTCTTGATCTTTTCTCAGACTGCTAACACCTCACATCTGAGACTGCTCCATTTGTACCACACCTGAGGCAGGACGGGCCTCCTCCCAGCCCACTGCTGCTCTTGCGCACTCCAGCAACACAAATCATGCTATAACCGTGACAGTAACGCTATTAATTTGGGAATCAGTTGCATTGGCAGGATATACACCAGGGATAGTAAGAGATCTCCAAGTGCCCAGCCCCAAGGGATATGGAGTCTACTGTCTCCTCGTCCACCCCAGGCAGGACCATGACTTTACCAGTCACCAGTGAGACTGTAAACTCTCTGAGCAACAGGATGGAGGAACCCATGGCTACGTCTCCACTGAAGATTTCCAGGTGTTGGTGTGCCATCCTTACTCTGTTATATGACCCACATCTGGGCAGGCCTCCACCCTCTCTCTACCTCCTTACACTTCATTATTCAGCTGAGTGTCACCACCTCCATGAACCCACATGACAACAGGGATCCCACAGGACAAGGGGAAGGGAGGAAACCCATCCTCTGCCTCCATGGCTCCTGCGGGCTAGTGGGGGTAGATGATCCCACTGTTGGTCAAGGGCTGTGGATCCCACCACAAAACATTCAACACTCTCCACACACTGCGTAGCCAGAGTACCATACTGGGGGTCTGCATGACCCTCTATAGTTATCAAGGGTAACTAGCATGTAATTATTTATGCTAACAAAATATGTTGATAATGGCAAATATTTAATAATTAACAATACTTTTTTAAAAATTTAAATTTATATATAATAAATGGCAAAGCTCAGAGTTGGACAGCCCAACCCATTTTGGATGTTCTAAATTTGTGTTCCACAGCTGAAAAGAGTCACTACCACTATCCTAGCTTCACCTTGTAATATAACAAATCTAAGTTAAAAACTACAATGCTGGGATCACTTGTGAACAAGGCTGTGTAACTGAAAAAAGAAACAGAATATATGAATATATTACAAGCAGCTTCCTAAGCCCTAAAAATGAAGGGAGAGGGAGGCAAGAGGGGGAGTACAGCAGTTGTGACTTCTGCATGCAGAAGTAACATCTGGAAAACTAGGCTGGAGGAATTAGAAAATGAAACAGCTCTAGATAATATCGATAGGAAATGCAGGTCAAATTGCAGGGATATGATTAAGGACAGCAGAATGTTCCTGTAACAATTAAGGGATGTGCAAACAAAAAAAGCTTTGGCTAAGGAGTGCACCATCCTGGAAAAATAAAATGTTTTATGCAGGAGCTTTTCAGCCTCAGCCATAACACTGCTGTAGCACGGAAAAGCATGGCAGGTGCAAGTCCACATCACACTTACAAGCAACTGGAGACCATCCCCAGCTGCCAAGCAAACAAAGGAACTGGGACTGCCATGGAATAAGATGAAGAGTCAAGCAGTGTGGATTCTATTCCAAGCTCTGCCAAAGATTTCCTGCACAACCTTAGGCCAACAGGTTAGTCCCTCTGTGGCCATTTCCTCTTTCAACTCTTATCTATACATTAAAAGGAACAAGTTTGTGGCAGCTCTATAACACAACAGATTGCTTTCAGAGAAGAAAAACCAACACAAAATAAAACCCCCCTGTGCCTTATCCCACCCCCTTCCACTTTAAACTTCTCTCAAACATCTTCCAAGACAGGGGCACAAGGCAGCTTTACAGTATGGCCACAACCTGCTCACATCCAGTACCAGCCTTTCTGCCAAGCCCAAGGGTCTGGCAGTGACCTGCCCACAGGTTCACTGGTACCCAGCAAGAGCAAATTCCTCTCCCTGCATCTCCCAGGGCTGGGGCACACTGTAAGGGCACAGTAGGCTCTTCTGAGCTTCTGCCTCTTCCCCTTGTGGCTATCCATAACCTTCATAGTCATCAGCCGTCCCCATGTAAGCTGCACAAACACTGCACAACGAAAACAATGACTTGACCATGACCTGATCCTGACCATGATTTCTAAACCAGTTAACGTTTTTCTATGACAAATGCACCGAGGAGCTAAACTTCAAGGGACAAAATGCCCACAACTTTCGTGTAAGATTGTGGTGATTGGATACAAATACAGAGACCATGTTCTTTTCAGTGCCTATTCATTCTGGGCACTGAGTTCATTTCAAGGGCTATCACACAGACCTTACTCACCACATTTTTCAGTTTCTCATCTACAACAACATAAGAGAGCAGAAACAAGAGATATGCTTTATCAGTTAAAGTAGTGGCACTGTTGTAGATGCAATGGTCTGGGGATATCAGCAAGACATGGCTTGCAGGGAGGTAATATCCTCTTTCAGCATACCCAGCACTGCTGGAAAAATGAACATGTTTTCAGACACACAAGTCTCCTGCAGGTCTGAAAGAAAAGCAGATGCAAAAACATCTCTTTTACACAAGCGCAGAAGTCCTAGCCAGAAGCCTGCCCAGTCTTCTGTACAGTATTAGTTGGTCTAATTGAAGAGTATCGCCTTTCCAACTCGGTCTCTCATTTGTTAAAGCCACTATGACATTTGACATACGCTACGATGGAGATGAATTTAAGACCTTTTCAATTATATTTTCTTTGTCCTGCGATTTCATGCCCCAAGGAAACAAATAAAGTGTCAAACTCGCATGTTAATTACACTGAAACAACTGTAATATACTGTGATGTATAAAATCCCCCAGATTTTTCAAAGGAGAGATGCTATCATATGCTTACTTGTTTTGTTCCACTTCACTGAACAGACACTCTCCCTTATGCTAGATGAAAAGTTTAGCAATGGCAAATGTCAATTTTAAATTATTTGATCTGAAAGCTACATCAGATCCCATTTCAGCTATGCTGTGGGGAAAAAGAAGGCTAGCAGTATAGCCTCTTACTTCGCAAAACAAACCATCCATGCCAACACCCATGCTACTGCCTTCCTCAAAGACACAGACTAAAAAAGACCAAAGACGTGACTGTCCCCTGCAAGCGTCATGGACTCTCAGCATATATGAATGCCACAATCCTTGCTGATAGAAACGCTGACCAGCTCCTCTGCCCCAACTTCATCTTGGAGACTGAAAAATAACTTAACTGTCACCGGGCACGTATTACAGGGTCTAGACTGATTAGGATTCCCTGCAAAACTAAGTGGTTTGTTTCTAACCCATCTAACGGAGTCAGTGCCATCTGCTGACCAACAGACTCTTCAACACTGTGTGTTTCCCAAGCAGAAATGCAGAGTTCCTGGGCTTGCACTCGCTCTTAAGTTTTGGATCCTCAGAGGCTGTGTTACTATGCAAGAGAACCAGAGGAGAGGATTAGTGGGGGCTTTGACGTTTACCCAGCTGCATGAGGGCAACCACTGCCTTCTCACCCAGCCTTCCCTTCCCGCAGACCCTTTACCCTGAATGGGGAGGGGGCAGAAGGGCACTGTGGAGGGCAGAAGGCAGGAGCTCGCCAGCCCAGCATTCAAAGGTGCAGCCAAACCGACTCCATCTGCAGGCAGCATAAAGGAGAAACGGGTATCCCCTAAGACAAAGAGGAAGTGTGGAGCCAGCCAGCTGATTCCCACCCATGGCAAACCCAAGCGAGGAAGTGGAAGGAGGCTGGAACAAAGCTTGTCTTTATCACCTGTGGAGTCATAGGCATGGGGAACCACAGAGGCACCTGGACCTTGGCTGTGGCTGTGAGACACCCCCCTTCGCAGTGACACCCTACAGCATGCTTTGGGATTGCTCCTACATGGACCTGCCTCACTAAACACCTCACTCTGCAGGACAGGTAAAAGGCAGATGGTATTTACCCCTTGCAGAGAAAACAGCTCAGGCAACTGAGCTACAACCCAGCTACACCTGAAGAGAGGTTATACACCCCTCCAAACGAGATGCGGTTAATCTGAAACAACCAGCATCAGAGGCAGGTGGCAAGAAGACAAATCCAGACAGCTCTCTAGCCCCCGCACATCCCACTCTCCAAGACAGACATTCACAGGATCTTCAGGCAGGGCAAGCATGAGCACCTGGACTCATCCCCTGCTTGTGGGTGGAAACAAGCAGATCCTCCTGCAGAGGGTCTTGTCGCAGCAATTAGCAATGTAGCTAATTGTACTTTGCTTCCTTATTTCAGAAGCATGCTTAGCAGAGCAGATTCTGCACATGACCTCCAAAACAAACATGTGAGAGCTGCCCTATACATGCAAGTGCAACACTCCCTCACAGCAAAGGACTGCACCTTCCAGAGACATAGATCCACCTTCCTCTTCCCCCAGCCACTTCGTTTTCCCTTGCTGGGGTGAGGGAACTCCAGCCATGCAAACAGGCCACTTTTCCTGCCTACCAAGCAGCTTTCCTTTTCTGATTAGCATGCCTCACTTGCTAATACATCTGATAGAGGCATTTGTCAAAGGCAGACGTGTAGCCGAATATAATTCCAGTTTAGCACACGTACTAAATGGCCACAGCAGGATCAAACGCCATGCTTTTTTCCATGGCTGGGCATGATAGCTTTCTGAATCCTCTTCTTCTGGCAAGTCATGGCTTTGGTGCTTTTGCTGTTGTTTTGAATTTTGGGGTTTGTTTTTTGAAGGAGCACCATGTGCACTAGAGCAGTCCAGTCACTCATCTTGAAGCACTATGAGCAACAACCTATTCTAGGTGATTAATTCATTTTATTACAGTACGTTGATGCACTATAGTCTCTTATACCTAAACTTCCCACCACAGAAGGAATTTAGGCAGTGTGCTAATGAACAAAACCAAACCCAAAGCATGATTGGCCTATCAGCTTTCTTTAAACTATAATGGTCTAAGCTTAGACCAACTACCTGCTAATTCTTATTCAAAGAAAAATACAGAAGACAGATAAATATATATGTATGTACACACACACAAGTAGGATTTGCAACTGTATGCCACAACACTTGTCAGCGCTGAGATTTATACATTTAGACTGATCCTTACTCCTACTGAATTATTGCCTTCTTCCCTCTAATTTCCAAAATTACTTATTAACCAGCTGTTCCCACAGTTAGTTTTATCAGCTGTTAGACACATAAATAAACAAATTGTAAAGTAAGTACGGAGAACGATTAGTAGGAATGAAAAAGCGCACTAATGCATAGCGTATTCAAATTCAGCTGTCATTCATCCAGTCTATTCCTTTAATGGCTTTTTCTTCTCACTTCTCTTTGCTGACATTTACATTAAAAGGTGCAGTATCTTTCAACTTCCATTTTGAACGAATGTTCCTTGTAATGAGCAACATGGGCCTGAAAGCGTGTTTCCTGAAATGCAGTGAAAAGGTAGTTTTAATGAAGAGAAATGAGAAAATTGGAGAACAGTGAATTGTTTTCCAATCTTGAATTAATGCCTATTTGGAAAAGGCTCAACTGAGGAAGGAGATGTAAGACTTTTGGCAATGTGAATTCTAATTATTTCAAGTCTTGGCAGTAATTTTATCAAATAGTAGCAATTTCATTAAAAGGTGCACTGGTAATCATCTACATAAGGCCTCCAGAGGAGAAAATATACCAATAATTGCATAATTATGTTATCATTGCTCTTATGATGGACCACATTAAATACCACAAAGAGGAGCGCTGCTTTTTACTTTCTCTAGATAGTTAGTTCAGTACTTTTTCCTAGAAGATTACAGCAATAAACAAGACTTTCAGATTAATAAACATGTTCACCAAATTTTGCAGAAAAGACAGTTATCTTTTATGTCCATATTACTTGGTATTCTCTTTTCCTTCACTGAAAGAACTGTCAGATTCATGAGAAAAATGCTGGTTTTAGTAATAAGGTAGCTAAAGTATTTATATAGCTCTGTTACTGAAAGTCACTGCATCACATCACGCATCCACCTGGCACACAGATCCATTTGAGAAGCAGGTTTTGGAGCATTTCCATATTTCTCCATATAAATTAACTTTACCTATGCAGTGATTTTTAATAAGCCTGCAACAAGTTAGATTTCCTTTGTCTAACTAGTGCATAAACTTTGCTGCTAATTAGGATGTGGTTAAAAAATTCTTGTAACAGCACTGTCTTACAGACAACACCAAATCTAATAAATGCATTTTTAATGTGTTATTATTAGAGAAGTATCTTTGCACATGCCTTCTGAAACTGTGACTAGGACAACTCCTGGAGGATTCATTGTCAGGTTTTTCAGAACCTCCTAGGGTGAGCAAATCGTGCTAACACCCAGCAAGATCTGCCACTGATGTTGTCTTGGAAGTACCTTGAATATAGACTTAGATATTTTTCTGACAATCCAGTTTTGTTTCCCCAGCCATCTTCTGGTGAGGAGGTTCATAACTCGGCCATTGAACTTAATCTCCAATGTCAGCAGAAGTCCCATTTATATATTCTGCCTGCCAGTCGTACTGTCTTTCCTAGTTTACTAATAAGTCCTATCATAAATTGCATATACATGGCATATATATAGGTAGTTGCTTATTGAAAAGGTGGTCCTCCTTCCTACCCCAGGAGAGATACACAAGAGGGCATCACGCTGCGGGCACAGCCTGAGTACCTGCTTAAGCAGGGAATCCCATTTCAGCATTGCTTCTGACATTATCTAGTGTATGGGAGGAGACCAGAAATACAGGGTTTACTTCTGCTCCTTCCATTTGACCACTTTTATTATGCTGCATACCTCAAATCCTAGGTATGATGATATTAGCATGACTGCAAAGTCAGCAATTTTATGTAGAATACCTGGAAGTCAGATGTGCTATGGAATAGGAAACTTCAACAGCTTGTGTTACAATGAACACTACTGGGAGGAAGCTTTTCTTTTGTTGAAGATAATATATTTCTTTTCAAAGTTAAAAAGTTATGCTCATGGAGGCAGAGAAAGCACCTCCATGCCATATAAAATAGCAAACAAAGAGTTGGGCAGCAAAAGTAAAGAAAAGAATCAGGCAGTCACTGAGCAGCAGAAACTAAATGCCTCAGTACCAGGTCCCAGTGCAGAGGAGCATCTAAGGCATATGAACAGAACTACTTCAGGTAAAAATACCATATTAAACTACGTGTTTAATTTAATGTTACATTAAAAGTAAAAATGCAGCATTTTTATAATGCCTATTTTCCTTTGAAAATGTAAAAATATTCAACACTGATTTTGAAAATACAACAACATAAATTTAAATTCACACCTCTTCTAATCATTAAAAAAAATTAAAGGCAGAAAAATTATTCAAGCCGTACATTTGCTGCCAACATTTTAAAGATAATCACATTACTGAACTCATGGAAATCAGTAGCTGAGCACCTCTGGGCAGGTTGTATCACAGCAATAAACCAGCCATTGGCATCTGGAGTTCCCTAGCAGGTGCAGAGAAAATATTTTCTTTATTTCAGTTCATTCAGTACAACTCAATTAAGGAACTAGTCCATTCAAAGAAGAACTACTGATCAGGAGTTGAAAAAAAAACGTTGAATGTTTCTTTCCATTGCCATTCTAAGAATAAAAAGAGGATGAGATGGACTAGTTCTAAAATTTTTACAGCACAGAGATTAGAAACCTCAGTTTTGACTACAGATAGGCCTTTCAGACTTTAATTCTTTATTTCAAAACATTTCTCAATGAGTTTTTTCTTCTGAATTGGCTGGCTTCTATGTGGTACTATTTATCTAACGGAAGAACATTTCAGAATTCTCACTTCCTTCATTGTAATCGACGCAAATCATCAGTAAAAAATCAATTATCTAATACAAGAACTGTCAACACTTTCTATTTTCATACTAAAACATACACATGAAGAATCAGAATAAGTGTATATATAACAAGCTACATAATTGCTTAAATACAGGCACAGTGATTAATCAAAGTAAGTATAACATTAAGTGCGAAGGCTATATTTAATTAAAACTCTATCTCAATGGCAATAAAGGAGGTTAAACCTTTCTTTACAAAATGATTAAGTACAAATGCAAAACAGTTGACATGAGACTTACTGTTGGCTGATTTAAATCATGATTAAAATCTGATTTACAATGCTTTGAATCAAATTGAAGCACAGAGTACACAGGAAGGTAACTATTTTGTAAAACCTGGAAGCCCTACATTTCTTATCTGGAGTCAGACATCAGTTGTACATATCATACCCTGAGGAAGTGCAAACAAATTGGAGAGGGCTAAGAAGAAAAAAAGGAGTTGTTACAAAAGATGCACCAAAAGAAAAGGCTGAAGAAGCTATATCTGTTCATCATAGAGAAGTCAAAGATGTGATATTAATTGTCAATGTGTAAAATGCTATTATAAAGAGGATGGTGATCAGCAGTTCACTATAGCCACCAGAGCAGGGAAAAAAATGGTTGGAATTAAGCGACCATCAAAGGAGATTCGGTTATGTATCAAGAGAAGCTTTTGAAGTTTAGCAGCTACTTATACACTAGAAAAAATGGGTGATAGACTCTGCACCACAAGTCTGCCTTAGAGCAGGTTAGACAACAGTCTGCCTGGGAAGAAGATCTGCTCCATCTGACCCGGGGGAGAGCAGGGGAGAGACCAGATGACCTCTGCAGGTCTCCTCCAGCCTTACTCTTACAGTTCTGTAGGAGCTTCCTATGACTTGCTGTGTCCTTATAAACCCAACTTTGGGAGGCAGGTGAATGCATGAGAAAGTCAGAATTCATTCAGCAAAGAATGAAGCTTCCAGTCCTGAGGGCTGCAGACAAAAACTTCAACATGTGACATCAGTGCAGCCATAAACTACTGAGAAAAAATCAGAATAAGAGAGCCAAGTGCAAGTTTTTAATCTCATGATAGCTTTCAGCAGAAGCCCGGTTAGTTCAGCATGGCCTAGGTATGTGAATACCCAAAACACTTCCATTACACAGCTCATTCGGACCTTTCTCCTCCTCTGAAACCAGCAAGTCTGATTTCTTTTTTCCAGTGTAGCTTTTGCACTTCTTTAAAAGAAGCCCACTCCATGTCATGAGGAGCATGTTCACCCAGCATGAGCGGAGGAACACTCAGCTTAAGACAATTACTGATGGAAAAAGAAAGGAGGTGTAGGACTAACCTGGCATTTGCCAGGCTTCCAAAGAACCTATGAGAGATGCATATCTCTGACTTTCAAATTTCCCTGCCACGGTTTTCATCTATTCTTAACTTAAATCAGCCCATGCACCCTCCTTACCACTTAGATTTACAACCGTCAGTGCCTAGTTGACCAGCAAATTCTGCTCCATATGAGATAATTAATGATTATGTTACATGATTATGAACTTAGCTGTCAGATGACATTTAAAATCATAGACATTTAACGCTGTCAGCCCCTCCAATGGCAAAACCCCCTGTAGCTGATAGTTTTACTAAATGATGTGTCTTTTTAGTTAAAATTTCGAGGAATGATCCTTAAGGAGCAGCTCAGGAGCTGCGTAGCATAGTAGCAACATTAGAAATTTTTCTCTTATTTACATGCCTGTAAGAGATAATATAAAGATAATACAACCAGGAGCCTTACGTGGCACAACAAAAAAATCTGCTGTGACACATAAAAGATCATTAAAAATCCATTTAAAGGTATATATGAAAACCTATGTTTTCAGAATAAATCAATATAATCCCCAGGAGTAAGTCTGCTGAGAGATTAACTGTGCTTTCTAATTGGTATACCCTAGAAAACAGGAGTCACGTTCCCCCTTCAAACACAGATGTTTACACTCCCCTTACGCTTTTATCACTAACGGCAGCAATCTTGGCTGGTGGACAAACAATACACTTCGGTTGCCATTAGGTTTGGCGTCTGGCCAAGGAGACTACTCACATGCGTAAAAATGTGTTCATTTATGACTGTTTTCAGGATTCATTGTCAAAGAGGGCCCTTTCGGAAAAAGCCCTTTTAGTTTCCTAAAAGTCACTGAAAAAGCCAAGCACAATACTTCTGCAGTAAAATAATACAGAAAAGTAATAATTTTTAAATCCCTTTTATGTCAAGTCCTAGTAATTTGCACATGCACTCTCTTTGGCTTTTCTTAAATAAATGTCCAAAAGATGCAACACACTGAAATCAGGATCACCATTTTCATTCGATGCCTTTAGCACCATCTCTCCCCCTTCGCCCCAGGTTTTAATGAACACCTTAAGCTCTATTAAGACTGAAGAGACCCATCAGGCAGAGCTGAGTTTCTGAAGGACAGAAACAAATGCAAGTTGTTTCTTGTGCAGGGGAATATTCAGAAGGACATTCAGAAATTACAAAAAGGCAAAGTTTTATACTTAAAGTGAGAGGGTACTTACAGTAAATGCAATGCATTAGGATATCAGACCTCATTTCCTCTAGCCATTCTCTGAACAGCTGAAAGAGACTTAAGGAAATGAGTCAAAATCCTGGAAGATGTTTATACTAGATGAAAAAGAAAACAACATCTGTAAAATCATGTGTCACACACACAGAGCAAGACAATGTGCAACGCTTGATCTCTGCAATGGCATTCATCTTCACGGACAGACAGACAAAGCTGAAAAGTGGCTTAACCTTGAGCAATTACTGCCTCTCTTCTACGAGATTGATATGAGATTAGATGGGTTGTCATGTATTGTAGATAAACATGTATGTTGTTGAAACTCCTTGACGCTGTGCGGTTCTTGTTTCACCCAGAATTTGTTATTCCTTACCTTCAGATTACACTAGTGTTGACTGAAAGTTCAGGCTAGAAAGCAGCTTTCCTTCAAACTACAAATGTGTAATATTTGGTATTTAGTTTGACAGCTCCAGATATGCCTTAAAAATCTTTCAAATTGCTTGCACTAAAAAAGAATTATAGTTCAGACAGAAATCCAAAGAATATAGAGGTATCATTAGAGTCTTTCACAACAGATCAGAGAGAGAAAAGGACAAGTTTCACTACAAGAAACTCCTACTGACTGAAACATGACTCAGATGTTCTTCCTAAGACCTGTCCCAGCTCATGTTTACATGTGCTAAAGACATATCCTTTCCAATTCCACCTGTGTCCTGGTGCAATATGTTCCTTCTGGAGGTGACTCAGGATCCTTTGATCGATCCAGGCACCTGCAAAGCAACGTCACTGTTGGGACAATCATCGATGGGTTTCTGGGAGGGCTGAAGCGAGGTGGAAAGCCCACGGAGAGCCACTATAACCCAATGGTACTACGGCTGCAGTCACCTGCTGACAAGAGGCTCTCTCTTGCAAAATGAACGCATGGAAATGCCTCCAGTCCCTATGAATGGTACTTGAACGAGATGCAAACGAGAGTCTCACTTCTTGTCAAATTTATCACATTCTTTATTATAAAGCCTGATGAAAAATCAGTTACGCACTTGCTGGGAGAGGGTTCCCAGTTGTAACAGAAGGAAAAAGAGCTGAGTATTGAGCAATCTTTGACACTTCCACTCTGCTCCTGGCAGCGCCCTCAGGCCACATTTCTGCACAGGAGAATCTGCACTGCAGCGGGAGAGGGAGGAGAAGGAGAAGGAGAAAGCAGAGATGGAAACCGGGAAGTAGGGAGGGCAGGGGGCAGGGTTGTCGGACGGTTTGCAGGGGTCAAGGCAGTGACTCAGTGACAGCAATTAGAATCCTCACCAAGTTCAATCTTCCTCCTCAAGCCTCCTCCCTCCCAGCTGACAGGTAGCATGAAACATTATGAAAACAGACATTCTTCCCTCTAGGCACAAGGAAAGCCTCCTACTATTCTGCAGCTGACTGAAAAGAAAAAAAGGCTATATTGATGGACGCTGAAAGGAACCAAGGCCAGTCTTCCTGACCACAGGATGGAAATGCCACAGCGACTCTGGCAGAGATCTGGGGAGTAGGGGCCAGGGCAAGCTCTGGGGGAGGACAGGAACGGCACAGAGAAAAGATCATTCCAGAATATTGCATGAAAGGAGGTCTAGGCAATCCCCAATGGCGGGAAAAGTGAAAGCATATGTTAGGATGCAAGAAAGCCAAAAAGTAGGAAGGGGCTGTGGACAGAGGAGATGAATGGTCTACCCCCCGAGAAGCTACATTAAGCTCTGTTTTCTACATCCTACTTCCCTATTTGCAACCAAAGAAAGAAGGTCTTGACTAAAGGCCGAAGATAGATACTTAATATAAATTTGTATACTGATAAACGACAGGATAGGTCTCCATAGGGACTGTGGGAGATCATTCAGTCCAAGCATGCGCACTCAGGTAAATCCAAAAGTAAGGCAGGGTCACGCGAGCTCCAGAGCAATCCAGCACAGCAGACCAGCTCTGTCCTGCCTGTCACTTCCGCTGTCCCCCGTGCCCCTGCCAGCACACAAGCCATCACTCTGATACCTCCTCCAGCACAAAACCAGCCCTGAATATTCCTACATCTGTGGGATACACAGATGATGTGCATACGTACCCAAAGACAGTTGTCTTTTGCAGCAGCAAGCCATTTATGCTTACCACACAGTGTATTTTTGTCTACACAGGTTTGTCTGATTTCACCTGAGGTGAAATGTCTCCCACAAGTTAAGTGTCTGAACCCAGAACCAGAGGAAGGATCTCCAGAAAGGTTCCCTCCTCGCCTCTCCGGTACTCTGGAGCCTGCACCTCATGACTTCGAGGAGATGCTGCTAGTCTGACTTGTTCCTCCAGCTTTCCTTAAGGACAGTCTAACCATATGATGAAAGATAACCCTCAAGTGCAGGCAAGAAATACAAGAAACAAAAAAAGTTGGTGCGTATTAATAGTTTCAACTTTTTTTATTATTTATTTATTTATTTCAAGGAATGACCCATTGGTAGGAGACCTTCCCATCCCTGTGGCTACAGCACTAGTATTTTGCGGACGTGTGGGGGTATTTCTAAATAGGAAAGTCCAAATTGTCAGATATCACACTCTAGTTCAGATTGTCAAGAAACAAAAGGGAGAAAACTCAAAAAGTTATCCGAACAAAACAATTAACAAAAATGTTCATAAATCACCTACTGCCCCCTCTCACATCCCAGAGTAAACTGCTTACGATGAAGAAGTGTAAATTATCTCTACTGTGACTTCCTGGTATTTTAGTTTTATTTGCTCCCAGCAACATGGAAAGCGACTTGCGGAGCCCTCCCGGGCTGCTCGCACACAGGCTGCCCTGCAAGGCTCCTCTCTGTTGGTGGCAGCAGATGTTAAACACCTACCACAGCGCCTCGCTTCCCTGGATCTTCAGCTTGCTCTTAGATAAGTAGCAAAATAACCTTTCGCGTTATCTGCTTTCAGGCTTTGGTGCACAGGGCCAAATTCCTCCCTGGGTGCAACTCCTCAAACACTAGCAGCGATCTCCTTACGGCACCTTCCTCTGTAGACCCCCAAATGCCTCTTAAGCCTCCAAACTCTGCAACGAGCTGCACGGCAACTCCGAAAGCCATGTGCCAAGTTGCCCAGCACTGCAGCCAGATGCCGTATTGAAAAATCACCAGCCCCGTGTGCTAGGGCTGTGAGGTCAGGCGAGGAAACCCCCTCTTAGCTAAGAAGTGGAAGGGAACCTTTGCATTTATACCCGGCACACCGAAGTTTTAGCACTGGCAGACCTCCCCAGGGCCTGAGCGGCACCGCTCGCCCCCCTCCCCTCCCCTCCCCTCCTCAGCGCCGGCAGTGCCAGCGCGGAGCGGCTCTGGTGCCTCGTCCCGCCGTGAGCCGCCCGCCCGGCCGCTCCGGGCCCCGGGGCACCGAGCCGCGGTGTGTGCCCCTGCCCCTGCCCCTGTCCGCGGGGGCTTCGCCTCTGCCGGGGAGCGCCGGACACCTGACGGCGGCGGCTCCTTCCCTGCCTATTGTTCAACGAGCACTTAACCGCGGGGACATTTTGTACTGATTACCCGATAGTTTATTGTCAAAACAGCCCAGCCCGGGGTGAGGGGGGGGCTCCCTGCCGGCCCCTATCCCAGCCCCGGACAACCCCGCACTGCAAACAAAGGACTTTTCCGCCCCCCTCGCCCCGGCGGAGCGTCCGGCAAAGGCAGCGCTGCCCGGCCAAGCCCCCGGCTCGGCGCTGCCCCCGCGGAAAGAGCCGCCGGCGCCGAAGCTTCCCCCGCAGCCGCCCT
>VZTV01071916.1:350-14853 GCA_013400875.1 Anhinga rufa | reverse complement strand
ACAGTATTATTTCTAATGAAATGTAGTTAATAATAAATCGGTGGTGACATAATAACTATATACTTATTTCCTTCCAATACTCATTTTTGTCTTCCTATTATGCATATATATGCATATACATATATGTCTCCTAAAAATACTAATGATAGTTTGTGTAGGTACAAGTTAGGTTGAGAACCTAGCAAAAGGAGCACAGCTGTTAGAAGTGACTGGAGCTCCATTTCTGTTCTCGGTCATTCTTTACTGATGCACTGGCTCCAACTACAGTGTCACCAAAGATGTTAAGGATTGTTAATTGCTAAGGATCGTTGAGAATTTCTTAGTTCCTCTGACTTCCGGTAACCATTTGAACCAGACTCAGCTGTCCATCCTGGGTAGTGTCTTTACCAGAAAACAAACGTGGGGTACAAATATTGAGAAAAACAGCCCAATAAAAGTCATCATGCAAAATTATCCTGTGTAACAAAAGTGTAATTGTAAATGAAATTTCACCTATTCTTTAACTGAAAACTCTTCTTTTGCAGAAGGCCTGGCAAAAAAACTCTCAGTGAGTATTACCCTTTTTAAGTATTGCAAATACCAAAGGGATCATTGTAGCTTTTCCTTATTTTCCATAGATAAATTAATTCCTTCTTGCATTTCCTTAAATTGTTTTGCTTTTTACATTTTTGGAAGTGGTAAATGATGAAGCTGTATTACCTACCAACTCTTAACGTCCCTGTAGAAGACATTTTTGTTTAGGACTGCACGACATGAAGAAATTCATAAATATTTATATTTTTTAGTATTCAGAAGTTCTAGATAAGATGTGCACCAAGTTACTTGTGTATTTCAGTTACATGAAGTGCAAGTCTATCAAAAAGAAGAGGACTTACCTCTTCTTTTTCTTTTTTCCTCTTTTCTTTCCTCCCTTCAAAGGAAGAAAGATGACAACTATTAATTTCAACTCTACAGACACAATCATTTAAAATTCAGGAATGATAGGAGGGCATGACTCCCATTTAGTAGCTGGAAACACATTTACTCTGAATAAATAAGATCAATCTTTAAATTAAACATACACACTGTTTATTGTTTCTCTAAACACTCACCCATAAAACCTATTGTTTTTGTTGTTGCATAAAGGCTTGCTTGGTTTTTTAACTACTATAGAACTACGAATTGATTATACAGTAGAATTTTTTTTCTGTGCTCAGGAATCTAGTACTTGGAACAATATGTGAACAGCTTGTAATTATACATTATCTTGAAAGAAATTTCCAGTTAGATAGCAGAGAACAGCAGAAACAGTGATTTCCTGAATAAGAAAGGTTAATTTAAAACAGCTGTATTCAAAGTGCCAGAAACTGAAAATTACTTCTGGGACACATGGGAACATGGGTGTTTGAAGATAACTCTCAGTTGTACTAATGTATTTCCAAAGAATAATTCAGATGATAGTCAAGTAATGTTTTGTTCCATGAAAAAAGAACTTCTGTGACAGATGTTGTGTAGAGCTCACTGGTCTTTACATATTGTCTTGTCCATGTACCAGTGAAAAACAGCTCTCTTGGAGCAACTGTAGTTTGATTATTTCTAGAGGTACCTGGTGTGTGTACTTTACCATATAGGAAAGCAATTAGAGTAAAGCAATTTAGCTATTTAAGCTTGTAGTTTCTCTCAAGCACCTATTTGATTTTTACACTATGAAAGTATACTCAGGTTCTGGTTTATTCATTTTGGAAGAAATGACTGCTTATATAAAGTTTGGCAATGTAGTCAGCAGTTCTGTATGTACTGTTTACGTAGTTTTTATATTCACCATGCGCTAACTATTTGTCTTTTACTGGGAAAAAATAGCTGTAATTGGTCAAAATGAATACGCTTTTATACCTTTTTTGCCTCTTTTCCTCTCTTGCTTTAAAGCATTTAATCATTCAACAAAAAGTTTGTGAAACTGTTACATTAAATACACATGAATACATAACTCAGTTATACCTTTTGAGAAAGCAAGGAAAGGATGTTTTGATTTTGAACTACTGTCCTAGGCTTCAAGTTGCGCAAAAGCTTTTCTAATGTTATTTTCTAGCAAAGAAACAATGCAGCCTGTTGCCAAGGACACAGTCCTACACTGATGAAAGGAATACATCAGATTATGAGATCAACTTGTACTGAACAGAAAGTTACTCAGAAGAAAAACCATATTAATTGTTTTTTACATAACTTTGATGTGCACTCTGAGTGATACGCTCAGTAAGCTATGGCAAGTCCAAACTCTTCCCCTCACTGTCTGGCCTCAGAAAATAATTGTTACTTGTACTTGATCCCCCAGGTGACTCCTTACACTCAGCACTTAATTCTTACAAAGTAATAATAACACAAATTACAAGCTAGTTGTGTCTTAGGGTCAGTGTCGGTATCTTGAAATGCCACTGAAAGCAGTAAAGGTAGTAAAACAGAAAATGGCTTGGGAATTACAGTTGGCACTGCTTCCCACTCAAAGGCCATTTGGGACAGAGACACAGGCTGAGTAAAAGCAAGTGATCAAAGAGATATGCTGTCCAACAGAGCAGGTAAGAGTGTCTTCTGCAGGTCTTCTATGGTTTCCTTGTCCTAAATGTTTAGGTCTAAATAGCTTTTTATTCCAAACAGTTAAGAAAATATGATTTTGAAAAAATCCATTATTTTTTTCACTCAGTGACTAACTGAGATGATACTTATACTTGTATATAATAACATACAGCCTTAATTCACAAATACCGAAAAAGACTTTGTCTACTCTCTTTCTCCAGGATGAAGACACACCTCTGCCTGAATTTTAGTCCTGCCAGCATGAACCCTGGTTCTGAGCTCAGATGTCAAGTTCAGAATACACGCAGCAGCAGCAGAGTGCTACCGAGGCTTCGTGCCTCAAAAGTAAAGAATCCTGGCCAGGAAAATGCTATACTTGCACAGCTGGGAGATGTAATTCTGTACAGAATTGCAGAATCACGGAATGGCTGTGGTTGGAAGGGATCCCCGGAGGTCATGTTGGTCCAACACCCCTGCTCAAGCAGGCCCACGTAGAGCAGGCTGCCCACACATGTCCATGTGGAATGTACACTCCCTGAACAGCCTTTGCTATCAGGACTGATGTAAACCAAACTCATGGAGTTCAGTAATGCAATCCTTTCACACTTGAATCCTTGCATCAGAAGTCATAATGGCAATCTGGGATGTCCCACTAACAGCTGAACTCTTCCGAGTAGCAACACACTATAAATGCATTGGCAAATTCCATTTTTACCTTTCTGGTGTGTCACTAGATTGTACGTGTTGTTTAATAGTATTGCTGTTTCACATGTATTGTCCAAAAGATAAAATGTAATCCCTTGTTCAAGCAAGACTCCAATGAATAGAAACACTCCCTAGAAAGGACACAGTGCCTTAAAAGGTGCTTCCATTTTAAGCAGTACCTTACTCGTCTATTTAACCAGTAGTTTTTAAACCAATAAGGGTGGCATAATCTTGTAACAACTGCAGTAAGGATGAATACCTTTTAAACAGGTCAGATGCTGTTAGAGTAAGCTAATGCTGTCAGTCTGATAGAGAGGGGCATGCAGCTTCTTTTTTTCTCCTCTACAAGTTCCTTGTTTACTTATATTAGTTAACTGCTGTTTTATTAAAAATGCAGTTTTAAACTCCAACTTCTGAATCTCTTTCAACAAACATTCCCCAGAATGGGAGTGGTGGTAGGCAGTGTTTCTGGGAATGGAAGTGTGAGAATGTTACATAACAAATTAAAGCAAGAGCTAAATGCTCTAGCAACACAGCAGACAAATGAAAGTAGCTAAAGCAAAAACTCTCTCTCTGCCACAAAGGCAAGTGGAAATACTGGAACGGAACATGAAGTCTAAACATTGGCAAATCGTAGAATGTATATTTGTCTTACAGCCTGTGGTTGGATGAGAAAGAAAAAAACCAAGTTACTAGACTCTGCTAAATTAATTAAGACAATTGCTGTCATAGAAAAAATTCAACCTTTTAGAGATATCCATTTCGTATAAGAAACTGACAAGAGGGAGAAATTTTGAAGTCTTTATAACATATCTGAGGTTTAAGGATAAAATATTCAATTGCAGAGAGTTCATAGAATATGTAAGTCAAAACCAAACCCCCAAACTTAAGTACTATTGGAAGGCTGCCATCTAAAGTTAGAAAAAGCAATCAAAATATGACAGAATCATCAGACCAGAAGAGAGTGAGTCTGCAAGCGCTGAAGGAAAGACAGGAAGATACTAATTGGACCAGGTTACCAAACCACAACCTCTGAGTGATATGGAGGCACAAAACAAAACTGAAGAGTACAAATTCCATAAATGAGAGTGATCTTGCAAAAGGCAGCATGAAAGACTGAACAAGGTGTGGAAGAAAATGCAACCATAAATCGTACCCAGCCTATTTGGATACAGGTATCACATTTGTAAAAAATAAAAGCATTCTGGAAAAATGACAAGATGTACCAAAAAAAGCTGCAAGATGCAATCATCTCACACAGAGGAAGGCTGCACCACCATTCTGAGCAGGGAAGATTTAGCAGTAAACAATTATCTATGGGAACTGTTCCAGGTATCAGCAGAAGGTGGAAGGTTCCCTTCAGCACAAATGAAACCTTAATATTAAATGGATTTGAATACAGGTTCCTAATTTAATGTGCCATTACAGACAAGAATTTCAAGAGCAAATTTGGTCTTGCTGAGCACAGACAATGGTCAATTTGTTAAGGGGATGATTTCTGCTGTGCTGTAGTATATGCACAAGACTGAAGGTCATCAAAATATTGAAAAGTTTTCTAACTGTTAAAAGAAACGGAATTGCTCAATACAGTCGTGCCTGTATTTGTGGATGGTGAAAAACCTACCTATTTTTTAATATTAGAATTTCCACTATCCAGAAATAATACCATTACATACTAATGTCTGCTTTAAAAAAAATTCTTAATTGCCAAATATGTGCCTGATTATGACAGATATTGGACCACATGTCGATTGTTTGCAGTGTAAAAATTTTGCAAAAAAAATATACTATGTTCAAGCTATGCACAATCCCGTGGAAAATGGTGCCACGAGCAAAACACAAGAAAGTTCAAGTCATGCCTACTATTAGGAAGAATCCTTTGAAACACATACTAACACTGGGTGAAAAGATCTTTAACAGACCTCTGAGAATTATCTTACTGACTGTGTAACCACAGTGTTAAATACTGCCCTGCAGTTTTTATAAACATTACGGGGAAATTATTAGATAAAATAATTATGTATAATATGTTTTCATTTCAAGATTGGTTTGAATTAGTCCTCACAGTCACCGAACAGTGTATGAACCTTCAGTTGCAAAACCTAGACTCCTTTGGAGAGTCTGCTTTTCTATATGATGCAGCCAATAAACAAGGACGTAACAGAACTTCAGCTTCTTTCACAGATACAGATAAAAAAAGAGCATCTAAGTCCCGAAGAATACTGTGAAGCCTTACAGGCTCAAGGGACTGACAACGCAGAGACTAAAACCCATGAGTACAGCAGGAAGACCAAGATATAAAAGGCCATCTCAGAAACTAGTATGTTCTATTACCTGTCTGCACATAGCTCTTCTGTGAGCAGAGGCAGACTCCTAGAACAAGTTAGTTCAATATAGTCGCTTTTATCAGCTGCCGGTAACAAATTAAGAGTGGAGAAACAGGGACTCTGTTCCTGCTTTGCAAATGCTCATTTCATTCATTAGTTAACCTCTCATTTTAATAAAGACTACTCTTAGCTACAAGTTTTGATCCAAAGTACTCCTTCATCACAGTCAACGAACAGGAATTTCGTGAACATTAATTCCATTCCTCTATCCATACATTCAAAAGCACATCTTCATGAGAGGGTATTAAATGAGATTTTTAAAAATTATGTAAATAAGAAGGCAAAATTAAAAACTGTCAGTTCAGAAGCTTTTTGGGGATTATATTTAAATCAGCTTTTGTTTAATTAGCTTGTTTTAATTACCAAGCATTCTTAAGCCAGCATACCATATACAATCAGAATGACAAAATTTATTATTAAATAATGTACAAAAGAAAAACCTTAAATACATTTTTGAAAGCACAAATTTGCAGCAGCAAAGAATGAATGGAAGGAAATTCCACCATTTAGGTGTCATGGATGCAAAACCCCACAACCTGTAATAGGAATAAGGCAAGAAGTAGTGAAATAGAAATAAGGCAGAGTAGACTTGAAATAATAACTTGAGAGGCAGGACAATACTGATATTTGATATTTTGAAATATTCTCCCCCAACCGAATGTCAAAGTTCTGTGGGATCTTTTAGCATTGCAGGTTCACCTGCGCTTGATCATAAATGCCAAGCAAGTTTAGGTTTTGGACCGGTCTTCAGTTTATACATCTCAATAATTGAAGCCCAGTTTGAATTTACAATGCACAGTAAAGCTACATCAAGATTTTAAATTCTTTTGAAGCACTCAATAAAAATGTAATACTTTGGAAACTTACACAATACACACTAGTATCTCCTATTCAAACACAGCAATTTCTTCTACAAACCAATGCCAACCATAAGTTGGTTATTACAAATCAACCTCCTATGTGTTACACCTGTAAAAAAAACTCTCAATTTTAGCTCCTGGAAGACTATTGTAGCTCTGCAAATAGTTGTACAGCAGATGTTGTACAGTCTGAGCTTAGACCTTCTAGTCTGCAGTGGTTTTGATCACTAGAAAGATGGGGGGATAGTACAGGAGATGAAAGTACATGACCTAGATAACATTAAAATTGACGATGGGAAATTATTCTTACTAGGTCATTTTAATCTTTTCTGAGACACATTAAGCAACTACTGAAGTGATTAAACGCTGTACTTGAACAGGCTGTACTTAAATGTTGCAAACTTTCCTGCAACGCATGTTTTTTAAGAAAAGGTTAAATGGATATCCCCAAAGCATGGATATACTTGATTCTGCCTGAAAGGCTTAAGCTTTATGATCTCTTGAAGCCCTAGGTTTCTTTCATTCTGTGAACATCTGAAAAATCATGTTTTCAATAAAGGAGCTGAAGTGAAATACACTGGGAAGATGTGACAATAAAAGCTTTGGATGTACAAATCAGGCGTATACTCTACCTGCTCCTACAACAAGTATCTTGGGCTCACAGCTACTGACACAGTGCAGGAGAGATCTGGAGCGGACATTGAAGTTGAGGAAAGCCACCACGCAGCCCAGCTTGGCCAGTCCAAACCACACGTGTATGAAGTCTGGCTCGTTGCCCATCAGCAAGGCCACCGTGTCACCCTTCTTCAGAGCCCCGTGGTGTAGGAAGACCTGTGCTATCCTGTTACTCCTCCTGTCCACGTCCCGGTAGGTGTGCACCTTCCCTTCGTAGATGAGGAATGGCTTGTGGGGCTGCTTCTCAGCCAGCTTCACAAACTTGTCCAGGATGGTGATGATCCTCCCTTGCAGCCGGTACATCTCCATTCTCAGCCCATACATCAGTACTTTCAGCAGGTATCTCAGGTCAGCCCAGAAGTAGGGGAAGAGTAGTTTCTGGATGAGGTGCAAGGAGACAATCCCGATGGCAGCGCTCGGTACCCAGGAGGGCAGCATTGGGAGTGGATCAAGGTCGTCCCAGCCACTCATTTCCCTACAGCCAGGCGTCTTGACACAGGGAGTCGGGACGCGGGGAGCAGCCAGGCAGGGTGCGGACTCTGAGGAGAAAGCCGGTAAAGGCTGAGGCTTTTCCCGCCCTCTCCTCCTCTGGAGAGGTGCGCGGCCGCCTTGGGAAGCCCGCAACAACTCCCAGTCAGTCAGCAGCAGGGCGGGGGGAGCCCAGCAGCCGGCGACGACCGCCAGCCGCACGCCTCGGCCCAGCCGCCCGCCTTAGCTCCAGCACGGCCGCTGCCCGGAGCCGCCCGCCCGCCCGCGCGCCTCAGCCTCCACCCGCTGCAGCGGGCCCCGCACCTGCGGAACGGCACGCCCCTGCGGTAGAGACGAGGGCAGGCAGGGGCGGGAGTTCCTGCCCTCACCGCACAGGGCTAAGGCGGGAGCTTCCCCCCACCGCCTGCTAGGACTCACGGACAGCACCGAACTGGTGGCGGGGCGGCGTTGGCGGCTGCTCCCTGAGCCGGTTGCGTAAGGCGCGATCTGCTGCCTCACCCCACCCCCAGCGGCAGGAGCCCGGGAGGTTGGATCCTGGGTTAAGGCGGCGTCCGAGCGCAGGAAGCCTCGCCGAGAGGTGACCCGCGCCGCGACTGGAGGTGGCAGAATCAGCGCCGGGGTCCCGTTCCCTGGGAGGGCGGTGGGACGCGCTGGGGCGGGCAGGGGCTCCTCACCGGGCCGCTCCCTCCTTACTTGGGGCGTTTCGGGCCCGGGACGTCAGTTACTGGTCCCTGGGGCTCGGCTCCGCGCTGAGGCATCGGGGGGAGGGGGGCGGGGGGGCACTAATCAGCCCACTGATGCCCTGAGGCATCGAGGCCACCACAGGGGCGCAGGCCAGCCCGCCGCCCGTGCTGACACCACTTGGTCCTCAAGAGCGGTTTTAGACGGAGGAGACCAGTGTTGCAACTAGCCCAAGTCTGAGAAATACCTTCAGGACCTGTTCGGTCCACCTGGAAAGTGGGGGCTGGGTCAAGGCCGTGGGTCAGTGTACCGTGCGAACATCCTATTTGTGCAGAAGGGATGCCAGCGGGCAAGAAGCAGCCACACCTGGGCATGCTGCTGAAGTCTGTCACACCAAGCTCTCATGGCTCCCTGCCATCCAAGGGCATCCACTGCCATTGCCCCTGGTGAGACGCATTAAGGTGTTGTTCATGAGTTTTAGTGCAGCTGAGTCTGGAGTTATGTGGACCATGAGAAGCTGAGGTCATTTTACGAGAGACATGTTTTCTGACCTAGTGTTAGCCACAAACAATTTGAATTCTTGACTAGTGTATTGTGACAAAAAATTGGAAGGTACGTATGTACCTTGAAACTGTAGTCTATAGGAAATAATTTTTTTTTATGGGATATGAATGTGCCTTTGAATAATTCTGTATTTTCTAATTGGTATCAATGAAGTGTGAATGGAAATGTTTATGAGTGAGGAAGCAACAGCTGCAAAAGAGCTGAAAGGATCATCTGTACAGATAATGAAGAATGTGGTTTCCAGGCAATCACATTGGAGAATGTGTCATTTCTGGCAAGCCCAGGATTAAACCACAGCATAAATGACTTGTTAAGGGACAAACCTGCCCTCTCACCAGAGGAGGATGACAACAAGGTTGCAGAATATCACACATGATTGCTCTCCTGTTACCTAGTAGGTGGTGGGAAAACAAGGAATTAATAAAGAACTCAAGAGATGTAATTCAAATACTGCAAATAGATTCCTCAAATTATCGTGTTATTAGAAGAAGACTTTTCCCTCCACAGTAAATGTGATACATATTTCTGTTCTACAAACTCAAAAACTTGTAAATCACTCAACATCACAGTGCATACTGCTTTCCTCAATATTTGAAAAAAATTACTACAGAAGGATAATAGTGGAAACAATAGATCATCGATTTCTCAGGCTTTTTGGCATATGTTTCACATCATGTGGTCAGAGAATTAGTATTTTATTGCCAAGAGAAAAGACTTGATTCAGCCAGAGCTTTTGAAGGTAGATTTTGTACCAGTCCCCCACTAATCTTAACAGAAAAGTTCAATTTATTCTGTGGGGTTTTTTTGTTTTGTTTTGTTTTTTCTGCCCGTGAAACTGAGGAACACAAGGAATAATGGGAATTCAATTCTGGTCATTTGACTCAAGCCACAGCTCAGCTTCATGCTCACTTTTTCATGTAATTTTAAAAACTTTTTAGCTCTTGCCTTAAAACCCTGTCTTTCCTGTGCTCCCATATGCACTGAGAATTGAATGAGAACATCAGGGAAAAAGGTGGGCTGAGGCAGCAACAAACACATTGAGAAGTGGCAGGCAATAGCTTCTTGCACCGCTTTTCAGTACTAAAAATGCTGTTTACTCCTGGGACTTCTCTCCTTTAGGTTGATGCTTAGTCAAGCTATGTTAAATCATGAGTTGTCTTTGTCAGTTCCAGCTGCAGAGACAATCAGCTGAGCTCAAAACTCTATGGTTTTGACTAATAAGGTTTTTAACCTCGGCTAACTCATTTGGCTTTGCCCCAGAGGAATGGAGGAGAACAGACACTGAAAGAGTTGAGTTGAGCTGTGTTGTCAGCTGGCTTTTTTTCTGCTATTTTCTGTTTTACCACTAAGACTGAGGCCTGGTTAGATTAAGAATATAGAGACACAGCTTTGTCATATGAGTGCTGTCTGGACATCTATTGGAAGCAAATTCAAACAAATTAAATAGTGAAACCCAGACTACAAATAAATTTCATGGATTTTTAAAGGAGATAGTGTCAGTAGGCTGATAGTTTTTTATTGGTACGGTAGTGTTCCGTACTTGTAAGGTGCAGTGGACGTATCTGTATATGTTGTATCCTATATAGGTGTACAGTTACGGGAAGACAGAAGTATTTCGTTTTTCAGCTGGTGACTGTCACTTCTTCCAGAAAGACTTTCTGTGAGGAGATAGAATTTTAGCTTGCTTTTCTTAGGTGAAGGTAACTTAAAGGACCAATGTTTTAATTTCTTTTTTATATTAATAATAAGTAAATCAAATGCTGCAGTAACCTGTCCTTAAAGTAATGGGAAAAAAAGCCCCAACATTGTACAGTTACTTGGTTGAATAGATTTGGGCATTGTTAACTATGTAAATGTGCATAAATAATTAATAATGTGAAAGACTGAGCTTTAAGGAAGATGTATACTTACATGTGGATTTGAAAGAAGATAGAGGGAGGTTGAAAGATACTCCTGTTTGCAAGAATTACTTTGAAGAAGGCAGGAAGAAAGCAGAAGGGGAGACATTCTGCCATGTAGTGCAGACATGACAAGAAATGAGAACAAGAAGAACTAGAGTCAGATGTGTGAAAAGCTCTGGGTCTACTGATGAGAGTGAAAGGAAGAGCAATAGGTGATAGGTAGTTCATAGAGCACAAAGGAAGATAAATACAGAATGGCCTGTGGATGAGAGAGATGTATTTTAAATACACTGGGCTGTGAGCTGAAAATCAGACAGGCAGGAGATTGCATTTACTAAGGTGACTAATGACGAGCACATCACCAAAGAAATTAGTCATGAGAGAGGAATAATTTTGTACTTTAGATGTTATCAGTGCTGCTAATCCCAAAGAACAGAAATGATGAGTAAGATCCTAACATGAAGACTCTGATACTCTGAATTACTTAGTTTCAAAGGAAAATTGTGGGTTTGTGATCTCTGAATGGTCCCTGTGTTTTCCCAAAAACAGGTTTGTTTGCTCGATTTGCAAAACACCAAAATACACATAGAGCACAGGTATTTTATTCACTTAATATATGTGCAAATATTAAATGAATAAAACTCCACAAAGCTAGCACCCTGCACTGAGAAACTACAAGGTATTTATACAGTTAAATGAGTCAGTCACAGCTAATACTCACAGCCTCAGCTAATAATTGGTTAGTTTCTTTTTCACTTCATCTTAAAGGTACAGCTCCCTTTAAATATGCCACACATGCTCAGAGACAGAGGGGCTTATTTGAGTAGGGAGCTTTCTGACCTATGGGTGTGATTTTTAATATCATGATGAAGATGGTTCACCTAAAGGACCCTTAGTTTTAGTTCTTATCAACATGCCTAAACATCCTGATTAGCTGTCCTCCTTGACTTCATACTTTATCACTCAGCTTTTGGCCTCTTCTGAGGCAGGATGTTTTCTTTATCAGTCTCTCAGGTCTTCTTCAAGGATAGAGTTGTAAAACAAATGCTTCCCTATCTCTCAGTTCTCTCCTCTGTCCACCCGTTTCTGTTCTGCAGAGCTCACATGGTCCATTGTTATTACTTAGCAGAAAATTCCATTTTCTGTGGGATATCACCTGTTCCTCTCAGCTGTGCACAGAAATTATATCAATCCTCTGTACTCATTATCCAGGTTTCTTTGTAAAGTTAACATTAATTGACTTCTTGTCATCCTCCCCAAGGGAGAAAAGAAATATCTATAGTCTATGAGTTGTTTTTCAGTAATTTTCTCATTTGTTATAAAAATGGATAAGCTGAGGCAAGAAATTTCAGCAGACAATGAACAAGTCACAGAATTCAGGTGAAGCAATACTGGAATTGGATTTGGTCCCTGCCTGTGCCAGAATTCCTGTGTGCTACTAGATTAATCACTTATGCCCTCCCCAAACTGAGTGATTTAGCCAAGCTATATGCCTAATCTTGACTTAAGGTCTTAGGTTAAGGTCTTAAGCCTAACCTCTCAGACTCTTGATTTGGTGGTTACTCAGTCAACTATAGATTGAGGCATGGGGAGCCATACTTTGTATGCTATGCTAAATGGAATGGTGAAAAATTGAACCCTTAAAAATTATCAGATACATTTGACTAAGTTTCTAGGTTGGATTCGGCTCATAGGTATCTATGAGGTAGATGGGTGTCTACATGCGAGTATCGATTATAATGGGAGCTTGCACCAAAGAAGCCTGAGTATGACTAAGGGAATTTAGAGTCACTCATCTGACCAAGCCTGATGTCTAATTTGGGATAAGGTCTCAACTTAACTGTAACAGCAGTGTAAGAATGCAGCTTATATGCAGGCATTGCCTATACCTTCTGCTTGAATCACTTGCCCATGTTTAGGGATCTAGTGCTATTCTAGATTCCTTGGCAATAAATGCCTTACCTTTAGGTGCTTATGCAGAAGGTTCTAAGCTTCTGAGTCATAGCTGCCAGTCTCACACAACCCAAGTGGCACTTACATGCCTCAGTTTAGGTAGCTGGTCTAGCCCTTCAAATTAGGAGAGCTAAAATCACCTGCAGTATTTTTGCTCTCTACAGCTTCAGGTTTTTATCCAATGGAGATGTACTCACATATATGAATATTTTAAAAAGTAAATAGCATAAGATTTGAAAGGCTCACAAAGAAATGAATAATTTTATTTCATGTTGACTAGTTAATATGAGCAGTGAAGATAAACTTCTCTGCATGCATGAGTCAATGAGTGTAATACAAACTACTGAACTGTTGTTAAGTAAATATGAGCTTTTGTGTGGATTGAATAAAGCAATAGTTGTCTGGGAGAAATTGTATGTTATTATGAGATTAAAATTGCTAACATAACATACTTGGAAGTGGTAAATTCATATTGTGAAGAAACCTTAATTAAGGCTAACTCTTAATTAAGGTTAACTCTAAAAAACCTCTAAAAACTCTTGTATTTTAAAAGTAGTGATATTTATTTTTAAGTAAATAAAACCCCAGAAGTAGAGCAAGAAATTTAGCCGTTAATCAGCTACTTGTTACATGTCATGAGCTGGAAACTATTTTACTCTTGATCTTATGTAGAAGTCATAAAATCATACCACATACAAAACCACTGAGCCCTGAATTATTTAGTACACTATAATTATTCTGCTCAATTTCCCTTCAACAGAAAACATTTTGATACCTGAGAGTATGGTATGACCCAATAATGAAATATAAAGGAGTTTAATTTTCTTCTGGTGAAACTCAGATGGAAGAAAAATTACTTTTTGAAGAGTGTGATTAGATAAAAATAAAACATTCCCCTATATCATCTCAATGAAGGTAGCAAGAAAATATACACGAATTACTGAAATGCTTCTGTAGTGTAAAAAACATGTAGTTTGATATTATAATTTTGACACATTTTGCCTTTTAATATCCAGATAACATAACATAGTGCTGCATGTATATTTGCATTGACTCTGAACCTGGCTAACATGCCTAGCCTAAGGGAATTAGCTGTGCTGTTTTAGTAGCATAAGCATCAACACAGTGAAATACTTCAGTTTTGGGGGGCAGAAAAAAAAAGTTGTTTTAAATAAGGTATTTTATATGTACAAAGGTGTTTTGTTTTTTTTTTTTCCCCAGGGAAAATAATAGCATAAATTTTGAAGTGTCAGCTATTTATTTCAATTTTTTATTAATTTTAAAGTAGTGACTTTTCTTCTGGAATAGAAGTTTTGAATTTTACAGCAGAAAAAGGTGAAATAGAAATTTCTAGAAGAAAAGAGTGTCTATGACTTGTAAATAGACAGCTAGGTCTTCAGTTTCTCAGAGAATGCTGTAATATGGAAAAGAAAGAAAAGAGCTTCACAGTCTGAAGATTATTGTGCAGGTTGTCCCTCACTATTGAATTCTTCCTTAGTATCTGTTGAGTCCTTTTCTCTATTTTAAAAAATAGAAAAATATATTCTAGAAAATCTGTATGAAAATAAACATACCTTGAAAATGCGATTCCCAGCTCTTCACATGTCACTATTCAACTACATCCCCATTAAAGTAAAATAATTATATCTAAATAATTTTGGCTATTAATTTTCATGGTTTATCTGTGAAACTTATGTTTAGCGAAGTCTAAAATTTTAAATCTAAAACTAGACAAGTA